>JANAVB010025939.1:0-39818 GCA_029216955.1 Iris pallida
ATTTTACAGGAAAATATATTGGCTGCTAAAGAAAGAAACAAGAACAAAAGAACTTTTGAAGATTTCGACAACGATGAGTTGGTAGAAGTATTTGGGAAGGACAAAAAGGGACGGGTTCGTGCAATGGGTTCCAATATCTCGAGGAAGAAGCTAACTCATTTGGGAGTGGCAAAATCAAAACTTGAACAACATAAGAAATCATCTCAAGAACTAGCATCATTCAAAGATGAAATGATATCACTTGTTGACTCGCGCATGGATAATTTTGAGGGTCTTATGCAGGCTATATTATCAAAATTACAACAAAGTCACCGGCAGTTGTGAATTCACCAGTAACTGACCCCGGTTCTAGTTCAGTGCCTCGCTCTCTTCATTTATCTCAAAACATAGATACTGTTTTTGCTACGGATGGCATATCTCATTCTCCTTGTCCAGCGCCTCCTACAAGAAACCCCCAAGTTATCTTGTGTGATAAGTTCGGTAAAAAATTGGCAAAAGGGTATGTCGTCACAGATGCTACATCAAGTATGTGTCATTTTAAAAAAGTTGGATACGGAGAGAAGAAGGTTTATGTTGAGGAAGTGATTGATCCTGATGCTCCTTTATTCGACCCTCCACAAGGGAGAAATCATACTTTTGCGGGTTTGGTCGATGGAGGATTCCTAATTTGGCTAGATTGTTGGTTGGAGTATGTTTGATGATCTCTATCTTACTTTTAGTACTAGTTATCTTTTGCAGGTATGTTATGGACTGAAACTTGTTAAACATAGTTGTCTTTTGTTGGTTTTATTTAGCTTATGTAGATGAACCTTAAAATACATGTTTATGATGCTTTCAAGTATTTGATTATGTTTACCAGTTATATATGTGATGCTTTTAGATATAAAAAAAAACTTTTTAACTCTGCCAGTGCATTGCTTATCTTTGCATTGTCGGTCCCAAGCCCGGATAAAAGAGGAGGGAGAAGGTTTTATTAATACTTTCATCTTTTAACTTCATAATTTTATCTTATTTCCACTAAATGTCCTAATTTGGATTTGCATTGCAGGTATCGTGAAGTTGTTAGCTTTGCAACCACTACATGAAATAGTAAGCAACAAGTACATATGATTTTAGACTGTTTAAACCATTCGGACTTCTAATTATTTGCATAGTTATTTGCATAGTACTGAAATTCTGCTACTTAGATGCTGCCACTGCTGTACTAGATGCTACATCAAATATGACTGCTATGTTAATGCTGAAAAAAGATTCTGAGGCTTTAATCCAGTTGTTAATGCTGGTCCAGATGCTACATCAAATATGACTGCTATGTGGAACTCAAGGCTGCCACTGCTGTACTAGATGTCTCTTTAGTGAGGTGGATTGGGGAGGTGAACATCTGGTTGCAGGTGATCAGGTAATTTATATTCATCGGTGGTATTAACTCAATAATGTAACTTATGCATGCAATTCCATGGAAATAGATTTATCCATATGACACACTTCAAATTAATGCTCTGACCAACCTAGGCACTATCTGCCAGTTGGCAGACTCTTATATTTTCGGTGGTTTTGAATGCTGGGTACTATTTGTGGTGGCTTAAATTTTGCCATTACCCACCAGAAGAATCAACTTGTATTATGTATTGTGCTATTGCATGGAAGCTCATAATTAAGTAATTTGGTTCATGATTGAAAGGTTTAAAGTTGAGTGCTCATGATACGTTTATTGGGAAATTCTTTTGAAGGTTCTTCCCTAGATCACCTTGAAATTGGAAGTTGATAGGTGCTTCAAAAACTTGGTTAATTGTATTAGTTAGAGTGACTATGATCCATGGTTTGGACTAAATTAATGCACTCTCTTGTTTTGTTAGAATTAGAGCGAGGAATACTGACAGATTCGGAACTCGATTTGGTTGCCAGGGGAAGGCTAAGGGTTACACCAATATTGTACGGATATGTGCAACAAGCTAATGCATGAGTATCAGAAATTTAAAAGGAAGCAGCAACAGTTCAGGACTGAACTGCAGTCCTATATGTTATGTGCATATTAGAGAGTAAGAAGAAACAACCTGGCTCTTGATGGTGCGAGCACTCAAAGCCTGACCACCCTTATTCTCAATGAAAAAAAAACTTTTATGTCTATTGTAAAGAACTTGTAATTCCTTAATTAGGCCCTTTTTAAATTCAAGGTAACTCTACCTAGACTTTGGAGGTTTGGGAACTAAAATAGTTGAGCTAGATATTGTTTTAGATTCCATATTCAAACACTTATAAACCTTCCTGGTAGCTTCCCCCAACTACAGTCACATTCCTAGAATTCTAAATTCTTAAAGCGTATGTACAAAATACTTCCCAAATACCTGGCATTTTCAATCAAACCGTTTTTATAATGGTTTTGGCATACTGTTTATGATTTATGTCTGGGCTGCTACAGGGATATGGATAATTATTTATTACTTTTGATGTGAAACGGTTGCACTTTGTGTACTTGATATTTCTACTTTATGTGAAGATTTGTTTCTTTATATGAGGTTGCTTCTAAATTTGCCCCTTTAGCTCTTTATTTCCTGATTTATCTGCTAGTTCTAGTTGGTTTCACATTGATACCTTCACATTGATTTAAAATTAGGCTACATACAATTTTTTAATCTTATTTGGTAGGCTATAATTTGCCTTACTGATCTTTCTTCATGCATGTTTGGGTTGTGAAAGTCGAAAACCTTTAGTTGGTTGGACATGGTTCTTGCGTATTACACATATCTTTGGCAGATCAGTAGACACCTCTAATGTTGGGGATAGGGATTGATCCAATTTGAGACTACTGTTTGGTCGAATGTGAAACAGATCAGTAGACACCTCAAAACTATGTTTTCAGGACCGTCCTGACATTATGGCAAAATATACTTGTCGAATAGAAGCTGATAAATCTCTCTATCCTATATTGCTATCTAATGGAAATCTCATAGAGGAAGGTGACCTTCAGGTATACTCTATTGTGATTCTATATTGTAGTAATATAATTGACATCTCCTCAACAACATGCGTAAAAAGCAACATGCGTAAAAAGTAAATACTCAAAACTAATGTCACCATCTTGGTTGACTAGAGCTAGAAGTCCCCTGACAATCTCCCGAAGCATCTGCAAAGCTGCAGGTGATGTTGCAAAATATTGACCTCAAAACATACTAATATTTTGTTGAAACTATGATTTGCAGAAGGCAGGTATTTTGGATGTCAAAACAGATTTTGCAGCTAATGATGGAAGATGCAATTGATGATTGGATACTGAGGCAAATCCATGTGCTTCGGAATGATGAAATTGTTGCTCGTGGGATTCGTTGGGTACATAATGTAAGAGAAAGAAGTCATCCTTTGTCATATGTGTTTTTGTAAAATACGGTGTTATCAAACTTGTGTATTATCCAGGGAAGTTTTTGTCTAGGTCCTTGCAACTCTATATTCAATTTTTTCACACATCTTATTAACACTCTTCTTTAGATTAATGTACTCCATAGTCCATACTTCCATTTCAAGGATATTGTGAACTACATCCCTTTTATGTGTGATGCCACATCTCATAAATTGGAATGCAAAACTGCACACTTCATAACTTTGGAAAAATAATTAGGTAGTAAAGGAACTTGACCTGCACACTAGCAACTGCTTCCTTGCATTGTAGCCATCATATAGCAATCGTGTAGCTAATAAAGATCTGCTTTGTATAGATTTCCTGAAGACCATATTAATATTTTTAGTCCAGTAAAGTGGACAACTGTTTCCTCATCTTTTCTGGTAACCAGGTTCTCTGGCCTAATGGTACGTTCTTTATAAAGTTTGGAAGCAGTCAAGGAAAGGCTGACAATGGTAACTCAAGTCAGAAAGCGGATCAAAATAAAAATCAGATGTCTGGGAATGAGTCTGGATCAAGCTCCTTTGAGCTCCAACTGGAGGCGGCACGAAGAGCAAGTGATGTTAAGAAAATGATCCTTGGTGAGACAATTTTCTCTCACAAATCAGTGTCCTGTCTTTGTACATTAGAGTTCTATTTCCATTTCTATTTACTTGTTTAGTTTTAGCGTTGAGCATCTATTTTTGCGTCTTTATTATGGTTTTCTATTTTCTTTAAATATGGTTTTAGCGTTGAGCATCTATTTTTGCGGCACTCCGGGTGGCCAGTTAACAATGTCATTTTCATGGTGTGAGCATATCTATTCAATATTGTTTCTTCCTACTAAACAATTAGAGAGATGAAACAATGTGTTCAATATTCTAGAGAAGAGCATCATTATACCCTTCCAGGAAATGCTTGGCATAGACTCATAGAGCATCATTATACCCTTCCAGGAATAATCATTTCTTATGGTTATTTTTTTTTAAAGTTATGTTCTTTTTGTTTTCCCTTTTACGGCCGTCTCTTATGCATTTTTTTCCCTTTTTTTCCCATGTGAAGGAAGGACATTGCTGCTCTGGCGTCAGAAATGTTGCTGTTTGTGTGGCAGTCTCTTGAAGCCAATGAAATCATATCGCTTTAAACATTCTTAAATGTCTCCAGGTTTCTGGAACTAAGAAGCTAAGTCTTCATCTTGTTGTGTTACTGTTTTTTAGTACTTTTCAAGTCCTGTAGACTCCAGAAAACTAATATACTGCAATTTTTTGAAGCCTAATATATTTGCTTGAATGATCTGTATAAATAACGTTTCAGCATTTCAACATTTTATATTTGCAGATAAAATAGGTGCAAATGTCTACTAAATGATAATAACTAAGAAATTCTTGATCTATTAATTAGTATTCTAAAATTAATTTTTTTTCTCCATTTTTAGGTATTACTAACGTCCCATTTCCGTTAGTATTGAATCCCTAAATTTATTTTTTTTTCCTTTTTTAAAATATACTAACGGTCACAACCCGTTAGTATTCAATTCTATGTACTGTTATAAGCCTGTTAGAAAAATAATCACTAACACCCTATAGCCGTTAGAATAGTTGACATACTAACGGACCCGATCCGTTAGAAACGCAGTTAGTATTATTACCCACGCCTATATACTCACGGGATTTACCCGTTAGAATTAATTTTTGTAACACGTTTAGACCGTTACAATACATGCATTTTGGTGTAGTGGAAGGGTGATTTTGACTCCCTTGTGGCAGTCGAATATCGGCACATAACCCATGAAGTTATTCAAACCAATGCTTTTTTCCAACAAAAACTAGAGGTTATGGCCGCCGAAGAGAGTCAGTTGACTCAGTTAAATGAGCAAACTTAGACAACAATTATCTTTGACGATGACCTAGTGATTGCTCTGAAGATAAATGAATATAGGCTTCGTGCAGAGCTGGAGTCCCTTATAGCCAAACGAGCTAATTATGAGACGCATTTGGAAGAGAAACGTCAGAAGCTGAGGGAACCAGAGCAGTAGTTGCAAGCTTTGAACGTATCCCGAGAAGCCGAGGTGCATCGTTGTTCCCCTATTCTGAGGCTCATGTCAGAACAGGAGAGAAGGACTGCGGCGACAGAGAACATTGTTGCTGGCTAGGATAATCGAGAGAAATACATTGCAAAACTGAAGGCCCGCATCCTGGCCCTTAGCACCCCCACCATGATGCCTTGTATCTGTCTTTTGCTTTTTCTTCCTTTTTTGTTTATCCCATGAAATGTAATGAACTTATAAATTCCATGGATTTGTTAATAAATACTTCTTTTGTTTTGTTCTGAGAATGCATGTGGTATTAATGTACACATAACACATTCTTTCAAAGAACAACATCCACTATCATATCTGTTCAGAGGTAGTAAGGACATAATAGATAATGATGATATTGTCTTTGTTGTGACTATTTTGCCAGAGGTATATATACGTGACAAATAGATATAGATGAATGATAGAATTCAGATGACGTGATTCTTCATTCACAGATTCTTGATCCATTGAGGCTCAAGAACAAAATATGAGAATATGTTCAGAGTTAAGTCGACATAACATATTGCACGAAACCAGGTCTGTTCAGAGGTGATAAGGACATGACAAACACCGATTTTAAGAAATTATTATCTATGGTTTTATTTACAGAAGAGTAAATAAAAATAATAATTCAAAAATTTGAATCATGTACAATATTGATATCTCATACATTTTTTAAACATAGTATTTCTTGAAAAATTTGCCATTGATGGGCATCATCGCCACTCGACCGTCCATCCCGGTCAATTGATAAGTTCCATTTGAGAAAACTTTGCTTACAACATAGGGACCCTCCCACTTTGCTTCGAATTTGCTCTTGCTCATATATGTCATAGTCATAGGACGTCTGACAATAAGGACTAATTCGTCTTTTTGAAATGCTCGTACTTTGACCTTTCGGTTGAAAGCTTTGGAGATACGGGCTTGATATAGCTTAATATATTGTTGAGCTAGTAACCGTTTCTCGTCCAGTGCTTCAAGCTCCTGAAGCCGAAGATAGTCATTGTTCTCGGTCGTGAGTTCATTGGTAATTGCAATTCTCAGGGATGGAATTTGAATTTTCAATGGTAATACAGCTTCACACCCATACACCAAGAAAAAAAGTGTACAACCGGTAGATTGCGCACGGTAGTGCGATAAGTCCATAGACATTCTTCGAGCTTCTCACTCTAGTTACGTTTGTTAATAGAAATGAACCTTTTGAGAAGTTTAATGATGGTCTTGTTGAATGCCTCAGCCAAGCCATTAGCTGCAGGATTATAGGCCGTGGAAGCGACATTGTCGATTATGTTGTCGTCGCAGAACCGAGTAAACTTTTGGCTAATGAACTATGGTCCATTATCATGAATGATTTGCCGAGGGATACCGAATCTGTATATTACATGATATTTGATGAAGTTGATGACGCTGTTGGTCTTAACTTCGGCCAAAGGGATAGCTTTAGCCTACTTCGAGAAGTAATCGGATATAGCTAGTATAAACCGATGTCCTCTGGATGATGGTGGATTAATAGAACCAATGACATCCATGTCCCAAGCTTCAAAGGGCCATGATGCGGCATTCGGATGGAAAAATTCCGATGGTTGACGAATGAAGTCTGCATAGACTTGACAAGCTCGACATTTCCTTGCATATTCAATAGCATCTGATACTATAGTTGGCCAGTTGTCACGACCCGCACCCTTATGAGGGGCACGAGCACGTGGATACGTCCAGCCTACGCCGCAGTATCGGCGTTAGCTAGAATGTTGTATATAACGTCTGTAAATACTACGACTAACAGTATAAAGGTACCTGTACAGTATATACACTCCGAGTGGAGGTGACATAACAATACAGTCTCAATCACAGAATAAAACTAAGGTAGATAGCTCAGAAGGAAAGACATATGATAGATGAAAATAAAAATAAGTCCAGTGTCCGACACAAGCCCAGATATATACATAACATCTCAGGGTCTCAAAATGTAACATAGAAAACTACAGTCTGAAAGCTAGCTGGATCGCAGTCCAGTCAAACCTAGCTAAAAAGATCTAGACATAAGTACTATCATCCACTGGCTCCAAAGGTGTCAACTGGTCGCAGTCTACGTCCTGACCATACCCATAGTAGGTAGAGCAGTCCGTATCTATGTCATCTGGATATATCATAACGTTATCCTGTCAGAAAAATGAACGAGTACAACGCTGGCAACAAATTCCATAGTAATGACAAATGCTCTAACAGTCAATCATAATAGAGTACAAGATGAACATATCAAGATGTAAGTATAACAGGATATGTAAACTGGAAATCATGTCAGGGTGAATCATGCAGGAAAAGTAAGCTGAACTATAAATTATGTAATTGATGTAATAAATATAAAAGTGCCTCGAATATTACAGCATAATGTGATCGGTATAGGTCAAGAATCAGGCTTCCAGCCGACCGGCTACAAGTACGTGGACTCGGCCCGGCCGGGATGGCAAGCTATGGAGCAAGTAGTAGCACAGGTCAGGCTATACCCATCGTGAGGTGAGGGTATAGCTATGATACAAGTAGTAACTCAAGGTGGGCATTGATCACACTATCTATAAAATTCCCCATCCCCGAGTAGTATACGGATCCGGACATAGCACGTCATGACGCGGGATTCCCTAAGAGGGGAGCAAGTCCTCTTCAGGAATCGGCGTCAATACAAGTACAAGAATCAAGACCAAGCAAGTACCCGTATCCCAAGAAATCCAGGAATGACATCTCATGACAGGAATCCGACAATACTAGTCTGTGCACCAATGTGTCGAGAATCAAGTAAACACTATAACTGAACTGGTAGAGAAGATATCAAAACAAGTAACTGTTATCAGAGAATGTACTCGCCTGCTGTCCTAAGCTGTAGGGTATATCAATGCTCAGTATGGTAATTAAAAACCTAAAGATGAGATATTGTATGTTAATTTAGGTTTAAACAAGTTAAGAATGATTTACAATGAATGATATGAAATCTAGGTCAAACTAGGTCTCACTGAGTCACACTAAGTCCTGTCAAGTCAATCTAGGTTAAATCAAGTTATATCAAGTCAATCTAAGTCAGACCAAGTCAACTCTAGGTCATACCAGTCATCGCAGGTCAAAATAAGTCGAAGAAAGTCAAACGGGGTCAAGAGTTGGCCTACAGTTGACTTTTGGTCAACTGGTCAACCCTGGTCAACTTTGGTCAACTCTAGGTCAACCCTAGGTCAAATTGGTTAAATGTTGACCAACATTTGACTTTTGGTCAACTGGTCAACTCTAGTTTGGATTTGGTCAAATCTAGACAAAGTGTTGACTCACGGTTGACTTTTGGGTAAAAAGTCAACTCTGGGTCAACCGAGCCAAAATCGGTTCAAATATGACATTTGTAGGGTGTACCTAACAAGTCACCAAAGTTTCAAGTCAATCCGATTATCCGAACCCCGTAGTTTGAATTTACCCGATTACCCCTTAAAACATTTACCCTTAACCATTCTAACTCGACGCCAAGTGGCCTTCCCTTAGGAATTCTACTCCGGGCTTCCTAGGGTAGTAGGATACTAGCCTATACAACCATTACCTACTAAGTTTTCTAGGGTAAGTGGACATCCAGTCCATCTTACGGTCCGTATCGCCGTTTACCCGTTATCTTGAATATCTCAAGATACTCGATGGTACGGTGCGATACCACTCTCTTAATCCCACACGCAACCCTGATTTCCACCTAGGAGCCTACCCACAAAATCTAATTCACATTTTCTAGGTTCCCTCCAAGTTTCGACGCGTTCCGAAACACGGAACTCAAAATCACCCCTTCACCAAATCTAATTCAACCATTTACTCACTCACTCAACTCTCTCTTTTCACACTCTCTTAGGACTAGTTTTAGGGGGCCATTTAGTGGGCTAAATAGGTATATATATAGCTAATATATAGGGTATATATATGTATATATATTGGTATACATATAGGGGTTAAAGTGGGATCAAAAGGGGGTCAAAGGGGGGGGGATTTATGCCTTTGCTGCTGCTACTGTTGCTGTCTACTGCTGTTACTGCTGCTGCAGTAACTGCTGCTGCTGTGGGGGGGGTGGGCAGCAGCCCCTTGGCCCCCCTTAGCTGCTGTCATTTCCTTCCCCTTCTTCCCTTCTCCTTCTCTCTATTCTCTTCTAAAACTCTTCTATATATATATAAACACTCAACAAATTCCCTCATTCATCCCCCTCTCTATATATGTAAATACACACACTCACACATACATATCTACATACGTACATACATATACACACACATACATATATATATATATATATATATATATATATATATATATATATATATATATATATATATATATACTCACAAACACATATATATATATATATATATATATATATATATATATATATATATATATATATATATATATATATATATATATATATATATATATATATATATATACATATATATGGACACACACTTACACACAAAATATATATATATATATATATATATATATATATATATATATATATATATATATATATATATATATATATATACATATATATTTTTTTTTATATATGGACACACACTTACACACATATATATATATGGACACACACACACATATATATTTATGGACACACACACACAATAATAAATATGAATTTAAGAGTGCCTAACCACTTAGACACAAATCTAAATATTCTACAAGTGTCCAAATTTGGGAGAAACTCAAGGACACAAACACTAACTTCTCCTAGGACACTCCAAACGGACTCAAACTCGACACGAATAGGGACACAACTATGGAAATCAATCCTACATGGTCCAACCTAGATTACATGATGAAAAAAATAGATTAGGGGGTACGTTGTACATATCGGGAGATGGATTTCCGATTCGAAAGTCCTCCGACATGGCTCCGACACAACGAATTGTTTAGGACACACCCACTTCACTTCTTGCTCCCAAAAGCTTGAAGAATCACTACTTGGGATAGAAGAAGACTTGTATGGAAGAATATTGGGAAGAAGAAGTTTATTTGGAGATCAAAACCAAGGATTTCCTATTCTTACTTGGGAAGAAGCTTGGAGAAGAAGTTGTGGAAATTAAAGTGGGAAGAAGGAAGAAAAGGGGGAGGGGGTGGCCGGCCAATAAAGGGGGAGTGGTCACTTGTTAATTACAAGTTTGCCCCTCCAATAACTTACATGCTAAGTTATCATCCTAGTTTAGTTTTGGGATTAGCTAAAACTAAATAAAAATCATAATTAAGCTTAAATACTCATGGGAAAACTAGTCCAAACTCCTAAACCTAAAAGTCAAGTTTGGGTGGGCCATGGCTAATTAACATGTTAAATACAACTCAAGTTGAAATTTCTCGGGGTCCCGAATTAAGTCGGAATGCGATAAAATTCGAACCCGACTCCTATAATCATTAAATATTAATATTCATGAAATAAAATTCCCAAAAAATATTATAAAATAGAAAATTATCATTTTACCACTAACTTGGAAAAGTGAGGGTGACACCAGTAATAACTCATATGTCGGATACGATCATGTAGCTTAAGATCGGACTGATGTGCTCCACAAACACCATCGTGAGCCTCACGTAGTATTTGTTTTGCTTCGTCTCCCGTCAGACAACGTAGGAGTAAACCATCAAACGTTCGCCGACAGAGAGTCTTGGTGATATGATTGTAATAGAATCGGAGCGATCGCCGACGGATAGTTGTAGCTTCTTTAGGATCTTCAGGTAAGATGTCATGTACCACGAAGTCAACAAAAGGAGCTCTCCATTCTTCACTGATGACATTGATTTCTGTTGAATTGCTGAATTCAATGTTGAAATTATTCTTGATACAAAATAATTCTCTGTTAGTGACAACAACCATCTGTTGTCTTCCGACTGGAATTGCTAATACTGCAGCAAGATTAGCTAGTACATCAGCTTCTGTATTACATGCTCACCTTACATGCTCAATAAAGAAGCCTTTGAATAATGTAGCCATTCTAACTGTTGTCTCGTGATATGGGACAAGATCCTGATGCCAAACTTCATACGTTCCTCTGACCTGATTGACGACCAGTTTAGTGTCTCTATAAACCTCAAGATATTCAATATCTAGTTGTTTAGCTAGTTGGAGACCAATGAGCAAAGTATTGTACTCGGCCACGTTGTTGGAACATGACTCGTCAAGAGAATAAGCTCTTTGAATAGCCAATCCATCGGGTGATACGATGACAATTTCCACTCCAGCGACGATGGTGCCTTTGGGTCCGATTCTGGATGCTCCATCAAAGAATAGACGTCAAGTAAAAAATGCTTCAAAAATTATGTTAGATTCCAGGATTTCGTCAGGAATTTCATCATATAGTTTAGACGTCTCAGGAATTGGATGAGCCGCTAGAAAGTCAGCGAGGGCTTGACCCTTAACAGACTTTTGGAGAACATACACCATATCGTATTGTGCTAATAATATGGCCCATTTAGCGAGCCTGGAATTGAGCGTACTGGACTTCCTCATCAAAACTTGGAGAGGGTTGACTCGGAAGATTACATTAATGGTTTGGCCTGTTATATAATTTTGTGTCTTTTGAACAGTGAACATCAAGGATAAATATTCTTTTTTTACCGGACTATAACGATGTTCAACTCCGATCATCGTGCGGCTAAGATAATAGATAGCCTGCTCATGACCCTCTTTATTCTTCTGGGATAGTAATGCACCCAATGAATGATCCATTGCTCGAACATATATCAGGAAGGATATTTTTGAGACTTGAGGCACTAGAACTGGAGGGTTCATCAAGTACTGCTTTATGTCTTCAAATGCTTGCTGGCATTCTTTAGTCCAAATGAAAGACACACCTTTCTTCATGAGTTGATTGAACGATCTACAGCGTCTAGAGAGATTTGAGATGAATCTCCTAATGTATGCAAGTCGTCCCTGAAATCCTCGTAGCTCTTTCAAGTTGCCTGGAGGACGCATCTCTTGAATGGCTTTGATTTTCTCAGGGTCAACGTGTATACCTTTAGAGGTAATAACGAATCTGAGAAATTTGTCACTAGTGACTCCTAGGAATGTCGACTTGGTAGGATTCATCTTGAGTTGATGTTGGCGCATTAGATCTAAGATAGTTCTCAAGTCTTGGATGTAGTCTTCTTTTAGACGACTTTTGACAGTAATATCATCGACATAACATTCAACTGTCTTCTGTAAATGATCATGGCAGATAGTACTCATATCCCACTGATAAGTTGCACCAGCGTTCTTAAGATCGAATGGCATGACAGTGTAGCAATAGACTCCCAAAGGAGTACGAAAAGATGTATATTTCTCATCTTCTGGATGCATCTTGATTTGATTGTATCCTGAGAATCCATCCATAAAGACATTTGTTCGAATTCGCAAGTATTGTCGATCATGACATCAGTGATCGGAAGAGAAAACTCATCCTCGGGACAAGCGTCGTTGAGGTCTCTAAAGTCAATGCAGACTCTGACTTTTCCTATTTTTTTCATAACTGGGACAATATTGGCGACCCAGTCAGGATGTTGTTCTTCTCTAACAAAGCCATAAGAGATAAGCTTTTTGACTTCAGTTTCTATGGCATCCATCATGTCAGGTCAGAATCGACGTTGTTGTTGTTTGACCGGCTTTGCATTGGACAAGATGTTGAGCCTGTGGGTAGCAATCTGAGGATCCAGTCCCGGTATATCCTCAAAACTCCAGGCGAAGACGTCATTGTATTCCCGAATAAGTTGAATTTATTCTTGTTTATCTGCTTCTGGAAGACTCTTGCTGATGAAGATAAGTCTTGGCGAGCCTTCTTCTCCAACATCGACCTGAATTAATTGATCATTAGTAGGTGGTTCTCGTTGTTTGAAACGAAATTTCTACTGAATGTGCATCCTTTATGTCCAAGGATCCACTTCAGGAGCTTTCTCAAAGTCATCCTTGTCATTTTTCGAGAACTTGGCAGACACCATATTAGAAGATAGTGTCACTCGATGGACATGGCCTAGTGTCAGAGTCCCACGATATGGATTCATAAGAATTAGACCGTTCTTCATTGTCAGACTCATAGGCCTCTGGAGATACAACTGGTGAAGTATAACCCAACCCACGTTTTATCATGCTACAATATGGCGATTATTTCTCTTTCGAAGCAGGAGTACGAATGGAAGTTCGTCTTCCTTTACTGCCATTAAGACCAGTTTTAAAATTATAGTCCATCTTGCGAATGATTTTTTTAGATTGTCGATTATAACGACGTAGTTGTAGTCGTCCATTATCGTCTTTTTCATCCTCACTGTCGAGCATGGTTTCTTGTTCTGTTCCTTTACTAAAAAGTATAGAAGTTTCTTCCTCTTTCTGGAAGGAACTAGAAAGAAGGAATCTTGCACTGGTTTAAGCGATACTTCACTTTGAAGAGGTTGAATTGCTCCTATTGTAAGTGATTTAAAATTATCTAGCATATCCAAATAACATCGAGTATAGTAACAGACATCAGTATACTACAAAGGAGATGCTACTTTATTGATATGTACATCATCATTTACAATATGAATTTTAGCCTTAGAGGGCTTAGTCAGATAGATAACAAGAGGAGGAGAAGCAGAACGATGAGGAGGAGGTTTGTTACGACGAAAGTTAATAACAAGTGGCTTAGAAGAGGTGAGCTCCTTTTGTTTCGTCTTTCCAGCAGGAGGCTGCTTTTTATGAGAGAGACTATGAATGGTTAACGTCTGGGAAGAATGCGGACGAGAAGTACGTCCTTTAACTGGAATCACCAGGACGTCTTTTGAGGTGTCCTTCTGATCTTCATCAGTGTCCATGGCCAGCACCACTTTCATAAATTCTTCCTTATACATCCGAGAATCATTACAGTATACTTCGACATCTCTGAAAGGGTTTAGATCTGCCACTTCCTTCTGGACTTCATCATTGACATCCACGTACTTAAAGCATTAGTAGAGAGTGGATGGTACAATGTTATGTTCGTGCAGAAATGGTCTTCCGAGCAGAGCATTGTAGGAGCCATGATTATCAATCACATAGAATGTCACATTTGTGCGAAGATTACCTATTTGAAGTTTCAGGCGAATCTTTCCCAAGGGTTCGCTTCTGCCGGAATTAAATCTCAGGATTATCGTGATAGTTGTGGACAGGTTGTGCACAGGGATCTTCAGAGCATCCAATAGAGTCTTTAGTATGATAATGAGTGCAGACCCTAGGTCGATCAAGATACGATCAACCTTCATAGTTGTTAGGGTTATATACTAAAAGCATCACTTTTGTAGTAACCTTATTTCCTTAAATTTTGAATGAGAATCATATGGGCAAATGTTTGCATATTATATTTGTTGCAAGTGTTAATGCAAATGTCTGATATTCTATATTGTAGATAATATGGTGTGTGGTGTCACACAGAAGATCATATTATCAGTTCCCTATGGAGTATATAAATAGTTCACAACCTAGATGGACTTGGACAATCTATTGGAAAGGTTGTAGTGTAATCTGGTATTAGTCTATCTTGACTATAGGTTTATACTAGTACACTTTGTGTGTATTGATCAGGACCACTTGAGGTTGTTCTCTTTGTACTGACTACATAAGAGAACAAACACCTCTATTATTATGGATGCTTGTGCTCTTAATTCGGATATAATAACAGACACGTATATGCAGTCTGTATTACTTAGACTCATAAAAGAGTGAGATTCATTATGGATCAACAACCTCTATGAATTAGGTAATAACATTGTATGTATGATGGGTTGTTGATTATAAATAGAATCCATGTCCCGATACATCGGGTTGATGATGTCCCCTTAAGGAGCTCATAAGGATTGTCATTTAAACCCTGCAGGTGGATTATATCCGACATGACAAATAAAGTTGAGCGGTACTATTTAAGGATAAAAGTTGTCGAATCAATATAGTTGTCAGTAACTTAATTTGATCGACGGACATACGATATCTTAACATGGGGAGCCATACGAGCATATAATAAAAGGAGCCCACAAATAATTTGGGATTAGGGAGGTAGTGCAATAATAACTCATTAGTGGACCGAGTTATTGTTAATGGGCCTGGATTGTGTGTTCGGGCTGAACACGGGATATCCAGATCCATTAGGAGGCCTAACCCTAATTTCTCCTCATGGTCCCTGTCGTAGCCTATATATATCCTCTATTCTCTGGCCGCCAGATTACTGATCAGAAATCTGAAACTTTCTCTAAATTCATGATTCACGTAAGGAGAGAAAGAGAGGGCTGCCAAGGAGAAAAAAGGTTGGGAGATCGTCGCCCACACGACGTCTAACTCGAGGAAGGAATACGTGCAGAAGATCTTGGGGTCGTTCGCTCGAGATTGCCAGAAATTACTTGTCTTCTTTCCACCGCAGGTATAATTCGTGAACCCTAGTTTTCGCCTATGAAGAGTTAGAACACGTATTAGATCTGTTTAACTTTCTATCGATCAATACGCACACCAAAGAAAGGGTCCTAAAAATTTCCAGTTCCATCAATTGGTATCAGAGCCACTTTGGATCTACGTATTGATTGATACGTCCATGTTGTCCAATAAAACCTGCGCTGTGTAATAGTCGGTAGATGTAGATCTGTTCTAACTCGGTTTTACAGGCATCTTAGATCCAACTATTATGGTCCAATGCATGTTTTTGATTGTGTTGTTTAAACCACGAACATGTCGGATGTTGTTGTTGCTGTGGATGTAATTAAAATCACGAGGGTTGATCGTGCTTATTATTTTAATTTTTCAATCTAGATTATGTGTGAACTCCTTCGGAAGGCATAGGATTGATGTAATTTTAATTATTTTTGATCAATCGTGATGGCGGCGGTGGTTGTTTCTGACAACGGACGAGATGCTGGTTTTAAGCAGTCCAGAGGCAGACAGATGATTTTCGATGAAGGAATCGACAGCCAAAACCTAAAAAAAAAATCGGGTCGATGCCCCGAACCCCGCGACCTGAACGGACAGGTCGAACCCCGAATAGATCTACGCAGCGCCAGATTTTGGATTCGGATAGTTGAGGACGGAGCAGCAACAATGACCATAATAGTTGGATATTTTCTCTTATTTTTGTCATTTTATTTTTTTCTGATTATGCATGTTTATTATTGTGTGGATATTTTTTTTGAAAAACTAAGCCTACATTAATAATGGACAACATGGACATAGTATCAACTAGTAGAAAAAATCCTCATTGTTAAATAACTAAGTGGGAGAGGATATTTATTTAGTATAAATCCTATGGTCTCCATTACTGGTTTGTAGGTGATGTAATTATACTTGCGCGTTGGCTTTAGTGCTTTCCTCCATATCGGATGAGTATAATTATGGATCACCAGTACAAACTTTCTTAGGAATAATTGTAGAAAGTTACCTAGTATGTGTTCACTTCTCCATCTAAAGGAACTCATTACAAAGTAATGGACTTAGTATTAAGTAATGGTACACACTTAGATACAAATAATGGTATCCTCCCCATCGGAGTCACTGTTATTATTTGTATGACCAGAGCAAGACTAGCATATTAATTTTATTTGTCATAAAGTTATGTTGACATGATAGTAAAATTAATAAGAAAAACCTACTAGAACAAAGTTGAATTTGTATACGTCCACACTATCGTGGCATGCTAAATTCATGGTGTTCAAGGTGTTGGTGAATTTCTTATTATTGTTTTGAGGGAATCAATATTTAGTTAATTCAAAAAAAAAATTTGCCCTACATAATTTTATTTATGTGATTCTCAGGATTTCAAAAATTGGTTCTTTCAGTCCGCTTATGGTGATTCTTAAAGAAAACAAACTTACTGGACCTAATTATATTGACTGAAAACGTAATTTGGACATTGTTCTGACAGCTGAGGAGTACAAATATGTACTTGTTGAGGAATGCCCACCTAAGTCTGATGCTAACTATGATGAAGAGGTCAAAAAGGCTTATAAGAAGTAGAAAAAGGCAGATGAGATGGCACGGTGTTACATTATGGCATCTATGTCAAATGTACTGTAATATCAGCATCAGGCCATGGCCACAGCTTATGACATGATGTATAACCTCAAGGAACTCTTCGGACATCAGAGTAGAGCAGCTAGGCAGTTTGCTATGAAATATTTGATGAATACAAAAATGGCTGAGGGTACACCAGTAAGGGATCATGTTCTCAAGATGATGGGTCATCTGAATGAGATGGAGATCCTTGGAGCTGAAATCAATAGGAAATCCCAAGTCGATATTATTCTCGGGACTCTGCCTAAAAGTTTTGACAATTTCTGCCTTAATTACAACATGAAAAAAAAGGTTGTATAGTTTGGCAGAACTTGCAAAAGAGCTACAGGATGCTGAATCTCTCTTTAGGCAGAGTAGTCATGTTTTTATTTCTGAAAAGGCTTCTACTTCTAAGCCAAAAGGCAGTAAGAAGAAGAATAACATTCAGAAATAGGCAAACTCAGCAAAGAAGGACATGGGACCTCAAGGCACGGTAAAAAAGCCGAAAGGCAAATGTTTCAAGTGCAAAGGGTCAGGACATTGGAAGACTGATTGTCCACTTCTCAAACAAGGGAACAAATAAGATATATCTCATTTACTAGTAGTTGAAACATGTTTAGCGGTGTTATCTACCGGCACCTGGTGTGTAGATACGGGAGCTACTAATCATGTCTGTAATACATTACAGGGGTTCCAGGAAACCAGACGGCTCAGTGATGGAGAGATATGCTTGTTCATGGGTGATGCTACAAAAGTATCGATCATTTCATTAGGAGATGTTACTTTATCTTTTGGTAGAAATAAGTCTTTGACATTGAGAGATTATCTTTATGCACCTTCACTTAGAAGGAATTTAGTTTCTGTTTCTATGTTAGTTAAGGATGGATATTCAGTTTATTTTAATGACAATATTGTTATTAGAAAGAATAAATATTTTATCTGTTCTGGTGCATTGGTTGATAATCTGTATGTCATTAATCCTATTTCGTCCACAATACAACTTATGAAAATGAATAATATGTCATCTAACTTAAATAAGAGAAAAGAACCTTCTTGTATGAACCAAACATATCTTTGGCACTTGCGATTGGGGCGTATTAACCTAAGAATGATTCAAAGACTGGTTGAAGATGGACCTTTGAGTTTATTGGAAGTAGAGGCACTACTAGTCTGTGAATCCTGCTTGAAAGGTAAAATGACCAAAAGGCCTTTTACGGCAAAGGGGTATAGGACCAAAGATGTGTTGGAATTGGTTCATTCTGATTTGTGTGGACCCATGACTATCCAAGCTAGAGGTGGCTTTGAATATTTTGTCACATTTATTAACGATTATTCAAGGTATGGATACATTTATTTGATGCGACGTAAGTCTGAGTACTTTGAGAAATTCAAAGAGTACAAGGCTGAAACGGAAAAATATCATGAAAAATGTATCAAGTCATTACGATCAGATCGTGGTGGCGAGCACCTCTTTGGAGAGTTTAGGGATTATTTGTCAGAGGCTGTGTTTGAATCCCAATTGACTGCACCTAGAATGCCCCAGTAGGCGAAAGAAGGAATATAACTCTTATGAAGATGGTTAGATCAATGATGAGTTATTCGGATTTGCCAGATTCATTTTGGGGATATGCCTTAGAGACTGCAGCTTATATTTTGAACTTGGTTCTTCTAAGTCAGTACCTTTTACTCCCATAGAGCTGTGGATTGGACGTAAGCCTAATCTGAAACATGTTCGCATTTGGGGTAGTCCAGCACATGTGCTAAATGGGAAAGCAGATAAGTTGGAATCTCGTACAGAAGTACGCTTGTTTGTAGGCTATCCAAGAGGAACGAAAGGAGGTTTATTTTATAGTCCTAAGGATCAGAAGGTCATTGTTAACACCAATGCCTGATTCTTAGAGGAAGACTATGTGATGAACCATAAACCCACAAGTAGAGTTGTTCTAGAAGAACTGAGATGTGAGACACCAAGTACTTCAGTACCAGCAGTACAAGAGGATGAACCACAAATAACTGTACAACGTGTCACAAATATTACACCACAACCGATAGTGCCTCGTCGTAGTGAGAGGGTTGTGATACAACCTGATAGATATATGTTCTTGGGAGAGTCGTCAGACTTCGTCCTGAGGAACAAGATTATGATCCATGTACCTACAATGAAGCACTCCAAGATAAAGATGCAGAGTCTTGGTAAAAAGTAATGATATCTGAAATAGAATCTATGGATTCTAATCAGGTCTGGGAGCTTATAGAACCACCCGTTGGTGTAAAAGTCATTGGATGCAAATGGGTCTATAAGAAAAAAAGAGGATCAGACGGTAAGGTTGAAACCTTTAAAGCTCGGCTTGTAGCAAAAAAATTTACTCAAAGAGAGGGTATCGATTATGAGAAAACCTTTTCTCCTGTAGCCTGCTTAAGTCTATCTGGATTCTTTTATCTATTACAGTTCATCTCGATTATGAGATTTGGCAAATGGATGTCAAGACAGCTTTCCTTAATGAAAGTCTTGAGGAAGACATCTATATGAAGCAACCAGACGTGTTCATTGAAAAGGACCAAGAGCATCTTGTTTGTAAGCTCAAGAAGTCTATTTATGGATTTAAGCAAGCTTCCAGATCTTGGAACATATGTTTTGATCAGGTGATAAAATCCTATGGATTTGATCATTGTCAGGATGAATCATGTGTATACAGAAAGTATGACGAAAACGTGGTGGTATTTCTAGTACTTTATGTGGATAACATCTTGCTCATTGGAAACAATATGAAGGTGTTATCTGATGTAAGGGTATAGTTATCCAAACAGTTGGATATGAAGGACTTGGGAGAAGTAGGTCACATCCTTGGGATCAAAGTTCTACGAGATCGCAAGAAAAGGATGTTGGACTTATCCCAAGCTTCCTATATCGATACTGTACTAACTCGTTTTAGTATGCAAAATTCTATGAAAGGTTTCTTACCTTTTAGACATGGAATTGCTCTATCAAAGGAGCAATGTCCGAGGACACCTAAAGAGATAGAGAACATGAAGGCAGTTCCTTATACTTCAGCAGTAGGAAGCTTAATGTATGCAATGCTATGTACGAGATCAGACATCTGCTTTGCCGTAGGCATGGCAGCAGATATCAGTCTAACCCAGGACAAGAGCACTGAACTTCCGTAAAGCATATTTTGAAGTACCTGAAAAGAACTAAAGAGTATATGCTAGTTTACCAGGCAGATAGTTTAGTTTTCTTGGGGTATATAGACTCAGATTTTCAGTCAGATAGGGATTTCAGGAAATCTACCTCAGGTTATGTGTTTACTTTGGGAGGTGAAGCCATTGTGTGGAGGAGTATCAAGCAAAAATGTATTGTTGATTCCACCATGTAAGTCGAGTATGTGGCAGCCTCTGAGGTAGCCAAAGAAGCGGTTTGGCTCAGAAATTTTCTGTTAGACTTGGATGTGGTACCTAGTTTGCCTAAGTCTATTACACTTTATTGTGATATTAGTGGTGCAGTTGCAAACTCGAAGGAACCATGAGCCCATAAGACAGGTAAACACATTGAGTGCAAGTACCATCTGATACGAGATTTCGTAAAGAAAGAAAAAGTTATTGTGATGAAGATAGCATCAGCCGACAACCTAGCTAATCCCTTTACAAAGAGCTTACCAGCTAAGGCTTTTGATAGTCATGTTGAGGGAATGGGAGTCAGATGTGTAGCAGCATCGCTTTAAGTATAAGTGAGAAATTTGTAACAGTATACTGAAAAGCAATGCTTTGAGTATAAGTGGGAGATTGTTAGGGTTATATACTAAAAGCATCACTTTTGTAGTAACTTTATTTTCTTAAATTTTGAATGAGAATCATATGGACAAATGTTTGCATATTGTATTTGTTGCAAGTGTTAATACAAATATCTAATATTCTATATTGTAGATAATATGGTGTGTGGTGTCACACAGAAGATCATATTATCAGTTTCCTATGGAGTATATAAATAGTTCACAACCTAGATGGACTTGGACAATCTATTGGAAAGGTTGTAGTGTAATCTGGTATTAGTCTATCTTGACTATAGGTTTACACTAGTACACTTTGTATGTATTGAACAGGACCACTTGAGGTTGTTCTCTTTGTACTGTCTACATAAGAGAACAAACATCTATATTATTATGGATGCTTGTGCTCTTAATTTGGATAAAATAACAGACATGTATATGCAGTGTGCATTACTTTGACTCATGAAATAATGAGATTCATTATGCATCAACAATCTCTATGAATTAGGTAATAACATTGTATGTATGATGGGCTGTTGATTATAAATAGAATTCATGTCCCGATACATCGGGTTGATGATGTCCTCTTAAGGAGCTCATAAGGGTTGTCATGTAAACCCTGCAGGTAGATTATATCTGACATGATAAATAAAGTTGAGCGGTACTACTTAAGGATAAAAGATGTCGAATCAATATAGTCGTCAGTAACTTAATTTGATCGACGGACATACGATATCTTAACATGGGGAGCCAAACGAGCATATAATAAAAGGAGCCCACAAACATAATTTGGGATTAGGGAGGTAGTGCAACAATAGCTCATTAGTGGACCGAGCTATTGTTAATGGGCCTAGATTGTGTGTTCGGGCTGAACACGGGATATCCAGATCCGTTAGAAGGCCTAACCCTAATTTCTTCTCATGGTCCCTGCCGTAGCCTATATATATTCTCTATTCTTTGGCTGCCAGATTACTGATCAGAAATCTGATACTTTCTCTAAATTCATAATTCACGTAAGGAGAGAAAGAGAGGGCTTCCAAGGAGAAGAAAAGGTTGGGAGATCGTCGCCCACACGACGTCCAACTCGAGGAAGGAATACGTGCAGAAGATCTTGGGGTCGTCCCCTCGAGATTGCCAGGAATTACTTGTCTTCTTTCCGCCGCAGGTATAATTCGTGAACCCTAGTTTCCGCCTATGAAGGGTTAGAACACGTGTTAGATCTGTTTAACTTTCTATCGATCAATACGCGCGCACACCAAATAAAGGGTCCTGGGAATTCCCAGTTCTATCAATAGTATCGACATATCCTGTGAAATAGAGAGGACGATCATGACGATTGTTTTCTAACAGCATATCATCTTGCGTAAAGGTGATGTTGGGCATCAACTCTAATACGCTATAACAATACAAACATGTGGAGCAGACGTAGACGAACGATGCCACGCTCATCACACGATTAGATACGTTCGAGCGCAGCATCATGAAGCTCATGGATATGACTGAGAGGACAGAGCGTGGCGTTACTGATCTTAGAGCGTCGACCCAGCGCAGCGTGACGGAGCTGCAGACATCACAGCTGTCCATGGGCGAGAGGCTGACGATGATGCAGGATTCGATGGTTGATAGCAGTACAAGGCTGTTATCTACCATGGATTCATACAACCAGCGACTAGCAGGATTGGAGCAGGTACGTCCTCCGGGTATGTCTTCATCGTCACCGACTCCACCGATGTCACTGCCTTCTTCGTCGACACCGACTCCACCGACATCACAGTCTTTATCGACGTCGGTATCGATATCACAGTAATAGTATGAGTTATTTTTATCCTTGATGCATGGCGGTGCCCCTCCTCCTCCAGATCGGCATTAGTACTAGTTAGGACTGTTTATTGATTGCTTATGTGTAGACCCATGATATTGGGTTTGAATATTATACATTTGATGAGTCTTTGAGACTTTATTGGTTGCTGTAGACTTATCTGCGTGGATATTTATTTATTGCACGGATCTGTGTAAGACGGATTTTCTTCAGACTGGATTTTTGATTCTTATGTGCCATTTTTTTCATATTTTATTTTAATATTCGTTCTAAATGTATGTGAATTTATCGGTGTTGAGTGTTCCACCGAAGGGTTCGGCGAACCCAAGGAATTCAACGGAGGGTTGCTCCGGGTCTGTTCATATTAATTGTTCATTATTAAACTGCAGGGATACCACCCTAGCAGAATATGTTATTCTGTTTTCTTTTCTTCTTCTTTTTCTGCAGATTTAGCGACATTTAGCGACTGTTTCTAACGTTTAGCGACGTAGCAATAAGTCGCAAAGCGTCGGTGCCTCAGATAGCTTAGCGACGTTTAGCGACTTGTTGCTACGTCGCTAAACGTCGGAAACAGACGCTAAACATCGCTAAGTCTGCAAAATATCACGGACAATTAAGCAGTCGATAAACGTCGGTAGTCGTAGCCAAAACGTCGCTACATCCTGCAACTTCTATCGACGTTTAACGATCGACTACGTTTATGTCGTTAAATTTTCGACTAGTAGTCGGTAAACGTCGCCAAATTGGTGACGTAAAAACGTCGCTGGAAAACGACGCAAGCAGCGACGTTTGGCGACGTTTTCTTTGTCAGCGACTTGATGAAACGCGACAAGCGTGAAAACGTCACAGAATACGTCGCTAACAATTGTTAGCGACGTTTTCCTACATTTTAGCGACATTTTTTGGTATCGCTAATATGTGATATTCTGGTAGTGTCTCTTCTTATGATCTTGTGATAATGATGATGATGGATTTGGGTACATAGGAAAGTCCTACTTAAAGTTTCATAATCCTGAACAGATCTTGACTACTATTTTTGATCCAGTACAAATAAAATACTCAATTTTGGCCCGAGTACTGGTATACCGATTTCGGTATATCAAAAATGTTCACTTCGTGTCCGAACCTATATTTTGAAAAAAGTTAATGTCACACCAGTATACTGTCAATACACATTAGCGGTATATATAACACTGATAATTAAACTATACATTTTCAATGGCTTTTGATACGTGTCGAAATCATGCCGTCTTTATTGCCTTCGATTTTTCAAATTTATCTGACACACAAATGACGCTCGTCGCACTGAAAATATTCTCGACATAGTTTAAAAATCCCATCCATACACCAACACAAATAAGCCTCAGTATTAAACATCACTTTCCATCGTTTAAAAAAATGCAGTTGACATCTCCTTCCATCAATTGGAAAACTTTATTACATGATCATATATGGAAGTAACAAACACTGACAAGAAAATAAATGGAAAACTTAAGATTCATTATAGATAGTGAAACATTTTGTCATTGCCATATATAAATCAAGAATTAATAGTAACCACAACTAGCTAGCTAGTTGGCCTTGGCCAGTGGCAATCCGGTCACTTCATTCGAGGTCGAACACGGAGGCTTCGCAGCTGTCGGAGATTCCGGTGGGGGTCTTGAAGGTGAGTTCTTTGGTGGTAGGGTCGGCGAAGAACATCTCGGAGACGGTCAGCCATAGGAGGAGCTCCCTCGTCTTCACTCCGCTCAGCTTCTTTATGGACCGAGGCCCCACGAACGCGCTCACCTCCGTGGCGTAGGACACCTTGCGCTTGATCTTCTCGAAGGTGTAGGTGGTGCTCTTCTTCTGGACCAGCCACATGAAGCCCGTCGTCTTGTTGTATCCGAACTCCTGGATGTCCACCAGAGGGAAGAGGTTCCTCGGGAGGCCGAGCTCTCCGAGGAGCTCGATGGACTTCTTCCTGCACTCGGCGTCTCCGTGGCAGACCTCGGCGCCCGCCCGGTGGCTCTCGACGGTCTTGGATGCCATATATGTCTTGATTAGTATAATAGAAAGAGGAAGAGATTTGTTGAAGGCGTAGAAGGAGCTGTGAGTGAGTGTTAAGAGGGAAGCATTCCATTCTATATATATAGGCATATGAGCACTACGACTTGGTATAAGTTTGCCCGCCCATGATTATGATGTACAACCAATGGTCACTATCGGAGTAATTAGTCAATGATTCAACAAAATTGTCAGTCAAATTTCTATGGGGTCCACAGAGAACCTGTCAACAAAGACGACGGAGTAGGAGTCTGCGTCTTCGCAACCGGGAAAGATGGGCAAGAGAAAGATCATCTAGATATTTAAATTTGTTGTGATATATAATTTCTAGGAAATAGAATATTGAAAGACTTTTTTTTAATTGAATTTAGCAACAGTATCATGGAATATAAATAATTGCAAAAAAAAAAAAAAAATGGGGCCGTTCACATGAAACTTTCTGTGCATATTTACTAAGACCTGGTTTAGTTCGCAGAATCATGGGATTGGAAAAGGAAAGTAATTACTTTTCTATGTTTCGGTGATTAAGGATGAAATGAATGTGATTCCCAATGGAAAAAAATTAGTGAAAAAATGATTCTAATAATCCAAGCAAGTAATCACTCTTCCACCTTAAAGTATTCACTTTTCTTTCCAATTTTCTTGACATTCTAATCATCGAAAAAAAATCAATAAAAATTTTAATTGAAAGGAATGAAATACCAAGCCGGTCATACACACGGGGATAAGCCATATCGTATCAATATGATACAACTGTACAACCCAAGCCGGTCATATTCATTGCCTATTCACATCACAGAAACTGTAACTGTTTTAAAACTGTAACTGCTTAGTTGATTTTCAAAATTGTTTAAAAGTGCATGATTCTATTATTATTTCAATTGTTAAATTAGCATGAATTGTACTTTGCTCCCTCCTGACTGGAGACCAACATTTTAGGTATCACTGATGAGGCTTTGTTCCGCGATCCCAAGACGAGGATTTCGAGACTGATGAGCTGTTTGCCTAGAGTTTTCTTTTCTTCTTGATGTATGTAGAAAATGGTTTAAGTTGTATATTTCATTCCATTGTAAAAGTTTAATAAAGTTTTAAATTTCTGAATTTTGAGTTGTGACAAATATAGTGTTGTTGTATGGTTACCTGCTACTGAACAGCTTACTGCCGTCGTCTCAACAACGGTGCAGGCTGGACATGATCCGGTTCGACCCAATTAGTTGGGATCGGGTCGTGACAACTTCAGTCTTTGTCGTCCTCGACCTTAAACTCCGTGGACTCGACAAGGAAGCTCAGATCCACCATATGGAGTGTTTGTCGTCGTCCTCCTCGACCTTAGTCTCCACCGTCTCGAACGCTCATCTCGCAGCGTCCGTCGTCGTCCTCGACCTCAGATCCACCATCCTCGTGTTCGTAGCGGTCGTCCGCCGTCTGTTGGTGCTCTTGCTCCTTGACATGAAGAGAGCTTGCTCTCAACATGCCTAGTAAAGTTTAGTCCCAAACGGAAAGTGCACCATGAGTTATCTCAACATATATACTTGTATGTGTTGTTGGGACATGCACATGGGGGTGGTGACCCTAAGGAGGGAACCATGTGGATGATTTTACTAGGAGGTAAGGATAATGCTCCAAGTAAAGCATTCAAGCTTTATGCTCTTGGAAAATTATTTTCCATCGGAGCTAAGTCCCGTAGGGGCTTAGCGACTCGGACTCGGACTCAGACTCGAGCTCATGGGCTCATGAGGCGTAATGTGCCGCTGCCAGATGTGCGGCCAAGGTGCGCAGCTCAGTTGCGCGGCCAGTTGAGCTGCCATGTTGCGCGGCCAGTTGAGCGCCCAGGTGCGCGGCCCAGTTGCGCTGCCAAGTTGCGCGGCCAGTTGAGCGCCCAGTTGCGCGTCCAGGTTGCACTGGGTGTGCAGGGCGTACAGCGCGCGCAGGTTGCGCCAGGTTGCTCTATATAGAGAGAGTTATATTAACCGAAAAATCATTACTTACAGCATCTCTTCGAAGTTAAATTAATTCTCCTTCCATCGATTGGAAAAGTTTATTACATGAATGCTGAACTTACGAAGCACTTCCATTCATAAGAAACTAAGTGCGAAAACATGCTTCATATTTATAGATAGCAAAAGATTTGATCGATCTGTTCATTCGAGGTCGAAGACGGAGGCCTCGCAGCTGTCGGAGATTCCGGTGGGGGTCTTGAAGGTGAGTTCTTTGGTGGTAGGGTCGGCGAAGAACATCTCGGAGACGGTCAGCCACAGGAGGAGCTCCCTCGTCTTCACACCGCTCAGCTTCTTTATCGACCGAGGCCCCACGAACGCGCTCACCTCCGTGGCGTACGACACCTTGCGCTTGATCTTCTCGAAGGTGTAGGTGGTGCTCTTCTTCTGGACCAGCCACATGAAGCCCGTCGTCTTGTTGTAGCCGAACTCTTGGATGTCCACGAGAGGGAAGAGGTTCCTCGGGAGGCCGAGCTCTCCGAGGAGCTCGACGGACTTCTTCCTGCACTCGGCGTCTCCGTGGCAGACCTCGGTGCCCGCCCGGTGGCTCTCGACGGTCTTGGATGCCATATATGTCTTGATTAGTATGATAGAAAGAGTAAGAGATTTGTTGAAGGCTTAGAAGGAGCTGTGAGTGAGTGTTAAGAGGGAAGCATTCCATTCTATATATAGGCATATGAGCACTACGACTTGGTATAAGTTTGCCCGCCCATGATTATGATGTACAACCAATGGTCCCTATCGGAGTAATTAGTCAATGATTCAACAAAATTGTCAGTCAAATTTCTATGGGGTCCACAGAGAACCTGTCAACAAAGACGACGGAGTAGGAGTCTGCGTCTTCGCAACCGGGAAAGATGGGCAAGAGAAAGATCATCTAGATATTTAAATTTGTTGTGATATATAATTTCTAGGAAATAGAATATTGAAAGACTTTTTTTTAATTGAATTTAGCAACAGTATCATGGAATATAAATAATTAGCACAAAAAAAGGGCGGATCACATGAAACTTTCTGTGCATATTTACTAAGACCTGGTTTAGTTCGCAGAATCATGGAATTGGAAAAGGAACGTAATTACTTTTCTATGTTTCAGTAATTAAGAATGAAAGGAATGTGATTCCCAATGCAAAAAAAATTGTGTGAAAAAATGATTCTAATCATCCAAGCAAGTAATCACTCTTCCACCTTAAAGTATTCACTTTTCTTTCCAATTTTTTTGACATTCCAAACATCGGAAAAAAAAATCAATGAAAATTTTAATTTTAAGGAATGAAATATCAAGGAATTGATTTTCTTTTCATTCATTTCTGCGAACCAAAAACACTCATCTAATTAGACTACTAATTGTGTAAGAAATAAAAATAATGCTTTGTAATCAATATTTAACGTTGTTCTTTTTTTTAAAGAAGAGTACAACAAAGTTGACTTCAACTACAACGATGAGCTCTCACCGGCCAACTCAAAATGCCAACTTGGCTTAGAACTTTTGAAACTGAAAGGATTACAATGACTTTGTTCCATACATTACATCTCTTTATACATAAACAACCATGTGTCTGATCTCCGTCTCTCAAGGATGAGGATCTGTCATCGTCTCGAAACATCCAGCAGGACATCCAATAGCTAGGGACAACCTGGTGGGTGATCAACACACTGAGGAGCGCACTGGTGAATAAGCAAAGGCAACACTTACTGAAACCATCGATAAGTGATTTAGTGAGAAACATAACCTTTAATGGTGATCTTTCTATGTTTACCTACGTTCATTTAATGTTATATACAATTTAAGAGTTCTGATTCATTATGAAACATAAACGAAATAATTTCATCTTTCATTCATTCAAGCAGCATGGACAATTCACGCACGATAATCATTTCTTTCTAACATAACACGCGCATCATATTTCTAAAGCCATACTCATTTCACTGAATATAATTCTTTCTTATAAATAGGACAAAATATTACATTTGAATCAGATTCTATCTTAAGAGCAGTTTATGACAAGGAACACAAGCAATATGAAACATCATTTATACATTGATTCGTACCACCGGTCAACTATTCATCCCTGGACCAAACTTGTTTGGCTTGCAAACAATGATATTCTAGCATGCGACCTACTACATGATGGTCGACCATGGATGACTTTTCATGATTAGCAGCTGTGACTCACGATTCAGCTCTTCATTACTAGGCACGACTAATAGTAGCTGTGACTCATGGTTCAGCTTTTAACTAATAGGCATGACAATTAGGTATTAGCAGCTGTGACTCATGGTTCAGCTCTTCACTAATGGACTTGACTATTAGCAGTTGGGATTTACAAGCCTATCTCACTAGTAGACATGACATGTCCTGATCGCGAGGACGTACAAGACTCTTGGTGTCCCAATCTCTCCTAGGTCGAGGGATTTTCAGTGCCCCAGGAACTGATCGAGAAGAGTAAACATGACATTAGTTCTAAGAATCAAAGACTCATTCGATTATGGCTAAATTCGGTTCAATTTCAGTTTGGATTTTTATAATTTCAGTTTATTCAGTTTCGACTAAATCGGTTCCTTTGAAACCGAATCAACCAAATGTTCACCCCTAGTCATAGAAGGACCCCATGTTTCTTGGTCTAGAATACAAATTATTCTACTAGAATATTTATATTCAACATTTTTAGCAAAGAAAATTTTATTTGCAATTAGTATGATTTAATGATCACCGAATTAAACTCCATCTAAAAGGCCAAAAGTCTACTCAAGGTAAGTTTGTGAACCTTGACGTCATTTCAGCTTTATGTCAAGCACAAAAGTTTGCGCCCGTTTGAGATGGATTTGCATAACTCTTCACGGACCGGGGTTATGCGGGAAGCTTCCAGAACATTCTAGAAGATGGCGCAAGTCTCTAGAAGTGGATCTCTCCGGAAGGCCCAAGATCATTCTTTGCGGCCCAAGATCCTTCTGGATGGCCCGAGAAGTTTTTCTTTATGTTCTTAGGGAATGATACTGGAATATGCCGCTCTAGTTATGGTAGGAAGAATAATTCATAAATATTCTTTCCAGAAGTTTCCTTGTAAAGCTCTATGAGCCATTATAAATAACGGAAGAGGCCTCATTTGTTCCTCACCACCCAAAGTTGTAGTCTTTTCTAGTATAGTAAAGTTTTAATCCACTCTCTCTCTCTCTCTTTTGCTCCACATTGTTCTCAATATCGTCTTAGCGATCTAGCTAAGCGAGTTCGGAAAGACTTGCACGACTCTTCGAGGAGGAAGATAGTGCGCTGCACGAAACGAAGTGTTAGCAAAACACTAAGTCCGTGACAAGTGGTATCAGAGCGAAGGTTGGTTGGTGCCATCACTACAACAAAAAACCCTTTTAAAGACGGCTAAAAAGCGTCATTAATGACAAACCATGACACTTTTTTTTCAAAGCAACCGTTATGAAAACGGGTGTTATAAATGTTTTTTAAAAGCGTTATAAAAAACCGTCATGAATAGTTTCTATAAAAGCGTTATGAATATTTAATATATAGTGCACAATTCGGGACTTTTGTAAAACGTTATGAATAGATAATATGTATAGGCTCAATGCAGCACATTTATAACACTTTATACTATTCAAATTAGCATATCCAAAACAGTCCATATAATTGTCAGGTCTAAAAATCAAATTAACATTATATATCACCATCTTTATTACATTTCTCAAAATAGAGTACATATCAACATCTTCATTACATTCTCAATAGAATATCCAAATACATATATATATTTACAACTACCAAAATTATCCACATAACCAATAATCATGAAAGATCAACGACAGTCGGAACACCAGTAAAATCCTAAGAAAAAGAGAAGACAACCAAATCAGTCCATATAATTGTCAGAAGGAAACAAAGAGAAGATGTTTCAAACAAGTAAAAGCCAATCAAAGAATCGAAGAACAAAAGATTCATCTTAAGCCATAAGACTGTCTCAATTTTACAGAAAAAATCAATAATCACATGATAATCCTGACAAACAGTGCTTTGCATAACCTTCTCATTCCTTATATAAAGAGTGCATTCTTAGATAAGAACAGGCACCACACCAGTCACAGAATTAATTACTGCTCAACTATTAATACAAAAATCAAAATCGTGCAAGTAGAGTTGATTAGATTTCAGGGTACAATGGCAAGAGAAATAGAATAAGAAAAGGCACCATACTTGAAGATATGCCTGAATTAGATATCAACCCACTTCAGCAATTCTAGAAAAAGTATGACAAAAAGATTCATCACTCATAGTGAAGCTTGTCTATTTTTTATGTAGGATCATCCCAACAACCATCCAAAATTTTCAATTGGGATAATATTGGTAGCAATACAAATAAGTACATAATCCAAATATACAGACAAGGGATAAGTGTAACAAAGACAAGGATGAACATCTGAAACTGTCCCACATGCATAAAAGATTTTCTTTGGAAGAGAAAAATGTAACACGGGCTAGCAACTGGGAACAAGTAAACAAAAATATGCAATTAATAATTTAAGGATCACAACAAGCCACCAAACAGTTTACTTGAATGTATCTAAATCTAAATAAAAGATACAAGAAGAATGTGATGGTGTCATCATGCAAGCAATGTCATAATCAGTATACAAGTATGGTCCAAGTGGATATGGTCCTATGGAATGACAATTTTGTGTCCTGAAATCTCTACTCAGTGACATGAAAATCTCAGGTGCTTAAGCGGAGTTCATGATTAACTATGTCATCAATGACCAATTTTAAATGACAAGTAGAGGGTATCAAAAAAACAACCAAAAGAAACATAAGAAAAGTTCATCAAGGGATCAGAGAAATGGCGGTAAGAACATGTTCAAATATCTATTCTTGTGTCTCTCCAGACTTAATTTTTTTAAGAAAACATGTCTCTATAGCGATCTTTCTGTTTAAAGCCCTTCTTGTCTCTCCAGACTCATTTTTTTACTCGAAACTGAGTGAAGCATTATATCAAACAGAATGTAGCCATTGGACAATATGAAATGCAATTCGGACACTCCAAAGAAGTGTTGTGCCCGTTTCTCCGTGTCATATCAGTGTCATTGGAACATAAGGCAAAGTACAATAGCTTCACACCTCACATTTCCACAACAAAATATCATGAAAGAAAATGAGGTCATATTTCCGAAACACAATATCACAATTACAGAAAGTGACTTCACCGGTTAAAAATGAGAGAAAAAAATATTTCTAAAAACAAAAGAGAACCCTAATTTGCTAAAAATATATCTATTGATTGCTGCCCAAACATATCCATACATTATAACGCTAAACCAAATGTCCTGAAAGTGCTCAACCAAATGCCCAACAGAAGAAAGAAACAAAATATCATCAATCACAACATGGTATCCCGGTCTCATAAGAGGAAGTACAACATGTTCTAACATTAAACACTAAACTAAATGGAGCAAAGGTGTTTGCTGAAATGCTCAAAACAAGAAAAAGCAGCAGACACTCACCAAGCACCATGTGGTATCCTTCGCCGGCAAGAGCACGTGCCGCCGCGGCGCCCAGACCCGACGTCGCCTGCACGAGAGCAATTACGAACACAAGCAACAAGGCTTCAAGAATTGAACAACCAAACCGAAACGGAGAGGAGGGCCGCTTACGCCGGTGACGACGTAGATGGGCCTCTCGATTCTGGAGTCCGGGTCGGGAGAGAGGCGCCGGCGGCGGCGGGGGAAGGAGGGGGACGGGCGGAAGAGGAGGAGAAGGTGGGAGTAGAGGAGGGAGAGAGTCCAGCGTATCGCCATTCTCCAGAACTCCGACGAGAGGAGCATGTCGATCGAAGCACGAAAAAACTGGAGGAGGGGAGTAGAGGAGCATGTCGATCGGTCGCACCGGAAGCAGAGGAAGGCGGAGTCGGCGTCGCAGTAGAGGGAGGCTTCTTCTCCGCAGAGCTCGCAGTAATTTCTGCTCAGACACGATTTCTCATCATTCTCTTCTCAAAACCCTAACCCTAATTTTTTTTGGATGGAGAAAGGAAGAAAGAGAGTTGAAGTCTGTTAAGGAGAGAGACGACGAATGGTATTTCAAATATATTAATAAGTTTGCAAATTATTACAAGTTTGCCACCGCTCTAAAATATTAATAACACTTTGTTTTATAAACGTTATAAAAAGCCCAGAATTAGCCCAAACCGTCATAGAAAAAAGGTATTTTTGAACTTCGATAACGCTTAGGTATCAGGCGTCATCAATACGTCTTATCGAGCGTTATTAATAGGCCTTTTTGTTGTAGTGCATGTCGACATCTGAGAACGTCCAGGAGGGACCCACGTCGCCTAAGGAGGGGCACGCCAAGACGCACAAGAGGGACAGAGCAAGGAATCTGCGGTGGAGCGTAGCCTTGCCGGTCTTGCCGAACGTATTGAGGTCTTGGAGACGGGTTCGAGGGACATAGAGATGGCATGGGCTCTGTGGAGCACAGCAACACGAGGCTAGAAAGGTACTTCGATGGGCTGGAGAGTGATGTCACTTCATCCACAGCAATCTTTCGGGAGCAATTCCAAGATATCTGATCCGCACTTGAGGAGGAGCTCAAGGAGAATTGTGCGGAGATTGAGGACTTGCGTAGGAAGGTCCAAGGCTACGAGGAGCTGAAGACCATGGTCGAGAGTTGCGAAGAACTCAAGACCAAAGTTGCCATCTTGGAGAAGGCCGTTGCGAACGGTAGACCTTCTAATAGGAAGGCACCGAGGCGAAGGAAGATCCCTGAGCCAAAATCCTTCAGCGAGGTGCGTGATGCCAAAGAAGTTGAGAAACTTCTTATGGAACGTGGAGAGATACTTCAAGGCATTGTACATCAACGATAACGCCGAGAGGATGGATATTGCTCCACTCTGTTCACAGACGATGCGATGTTGTGGTGGCGTCGAAGGTACACAGAAGAGAGAAGGGTTTGTGTTCGATAAAGACTTGGAAGGATCTCAAGAAGGAGATCAAGTCCCAGTTCATCCAGAGAATGTGGAGTTTGCAGTGAGGCGGAGCTTGTGGCAACTCAAGCATACCGGGACGATCAGGTGTACGTCGCGGAGTTTACAAGCTTGATGCTCGCTATATCTAGCATGGGGCGAGGAGGATCGTTTGTTCTATTTCCGCGATGGACTCAAACCTTGGGCGGCTCAAGAATTGCAGCGACAGAGGGTGCAAGACTTGAACACCGTCGTAGCAGCAGGTGAGCGGCTCGTCGAGTACAAGTAGGACGACAACGATGCCAAGGCCAAGCCAAAGTCACCAAGGAGAATGGTGGGGGAGAGTAGGATATCTCTCTAAGAAGGGTTCGTCTGAGCGAAAGAAGCACGAGAAGTCCCAACCGAGCGAGTTGTTTCATGCTCATATGCGGAGAGAAGCACTTTGCTCGGGATTGTCCGAGGAGGAGCATGCGTGTGAATGTCGTCCAAAGCGAGGAGGGGAGGATGATGAGTGCGAAGTGGAAGCACACATGGGAGCATTGCGCTTACTCAACGTCGTGAAGACCAAGTCTTCTGTGTCGAGGACTCCGAACAGGGAGCTCATGTACGTTGATGCGAGGATCAATGGCATGAACACGGGCGTTGGTTGACCGGGCGCCACTCATAACTTCATCACAGGAGGAAGTCCGTTGCTTGGGTCTAGCCTTGGAGGAAGATTCGGGTATGATGAAGGCGGTCAATGCGGAGGCGCACCCCATGCAGGGGGTAGCCAAGGGGGTCCGTATAGCGATAGAAAATTGGTCGGGTGTTGCCAATTTTACCGTTACGTCGCTGGCTGACTTCGAGATGATACTGGGCATAGATTTTCTTATCGCGGCTAAGGCGATTCTGATGCCACATTTGGGAGTTGTCGGTTTATGGAGGAAGGCTCATCGTGCATGGTAAAAGGTGCACGAGGAAAGCCTTTAAGGGGAAAGCTATCTCCATTATTCAGCTCAAGAGAGGTGGCAAAAGGGAAACGGCATACTAGCGGGTGCTCGAGAGAAAGGAACGCTTCAAGAGAAGGCCTTTCGTGCGAGACCAGGTGTGTTGCAAATGGGCGTCCGAGGAGCCACTTTCGTGGAGGAAGGCGGATCGTGCTACCAGGCTGGGCCGAAGGTAGAGAAGCATGTCGTAAGCTATACAGAGGCAGAAGCGACGAAGCGGGAGTAGCTCGCACAAGGAATTGCTCAAGGGTAAGGGACATTCGGGTCGACAGACTTGCAAGGGACTCGCATACGCGGAGGTATGGAGAACCCTGTGTAGGCACGAGACAAGGGGGACTGGCGACTTGACAGCCCATACGAGATCCGTCATGTGCCGAGGAGGACCACGGACGAGGCATAGATGGTACGGCGAACCAGTTTGCTTCCGATCTTGAGAAGAAGATGGGAAAGGAAAACGCCGCATAAGACGCACAAATGAGGGACGTTGCGCAACGATCGTGCCTACGAGAGTGGACATCGTCCTGAGATTGCTGCACCCGTCAACGAGGGCGTCGACAAAACAGGTGGGGGAGAAGATGGCGGAAGTATTTAATTATGTGGATCTCCGGAAGGCCCAAGATCGTTGTAGACGGCCAAAGATCTTCTGGATGGTCTGAGAAGTTTTCTTTTATGTTCTTAAGGAACAATACTGGATATGCATTCAGTTATGTAGGAAGAATAACCCTGGAATATTCCTTTCAGAAGTTTTCTTGTAAAGCTCTGTGAGCATTATAAATAAGGAGGGAGGCCTCATTTGTTCCTCGCCACCCAAAGTTGTAGTTGTTAGTCCTGGGGCTTGATCAAAGATGGTAGACTCGATATCGAGATCAGAGGTTCAACAAACGTTCACCTTTTGATTATTCTCGAAATCCAAGAGGAACTATAATATAAATTTGATTACAAAAGCAACAATAATCAGAAAGTAAATCTCACATTCTTCCTTGCAATCACAGTTGCAGACTGACAGAACTGAGTTACAACTCAGATAAAGAAGAAGAAAGAAGAAAGAAGAAGAGGAAAGGTTCTTGCTGGGGTGATTATATCACCGTTGCTCAAAGCAAGATTCGCCCCCATCATGATCTGCTTCAGGAACCAGCAAGTTCACGAAGAACTTCTGGAATGCTCGTAAGTCAAATTTGAGACTTGAATGGGCTTCCTGGACTTTACAGACTCCCTTAACTCTCTTTTTGGTGCATCTTTCAAAGGAGGCCAAGGGGCTCTATTTATAGAGTGGAGTTGAGACTTCACCTCTTCTCCTATCCGATGTGGGACTAAAATACCAATACTCAAAAATAGAGTTTATATTTTAGATCATCCCACAATCAGCATAGAAGTGTGCCAGTCCACGCCTACCCCCCCCCCAACACTCCCGTGCATGCACGAGATATCCTGGAGTCCGTGTCCGAGTCCGAGTCCGCACAACAAAAATCAACTTGCATCCTTGTTGGAATTAATTCTTTTTTCTTCTAGGAAAATACTCCACATGGCACACACTTGTGCCCCACCACACCTCATGTGCACGCCTCAACACAAGCAATGCATTATATTGAGATACTCACCATTTGGTGTAGCCGATGTGGGACTATCTTTCCTAGTCCAAAGGCAAAAACACTAACAATCCTCCACATATCTCAATATATGGGTTGAGTGTTCCCTACAGTGACTGCCCATCATATTAGGAGAGATGTCGCTACGACTTGAATCTTCCCGTATAGGTTAAATAACAGTATGATACAAGAATGGACTAAGCCTTGAATTCTGCACCATAACTGCAATTCTTCTACTCACATAATATATTAACTGTGCTTCTGGCTGCACATTGAAGGCCTTGTGCCAGCCTGGTTTTAGTGTATAATTTTTGGGCGTCTACAAGTTTACCCTCAAAAGACAGCCTGATATCTCTGTCCATTCACTATAGGTGAGTTCTTTATAAAGAGTCATGGCATGAAGCATTGCGCTTATTTGCGGTGCGACGCCGCTATGACATGGCTTAAAGCCGAGGCTTTACCCCACCTGGGTACCTCATCGTAGTGTCATACTACTGTAGCATGAGGTCACAGGCCTTTTGTAGTGCCAAACTACCCAGCATGAAGCCTTGCGCTTCGTGCGGTATTACGTCGCTATGACATGGCTCACAAAGTGAGGCTTTACCCTACCTGGTACCTCTTCGTGGTGTCATGCCACTGTAACATGAGGACGTTGTCCTCTTTATAGTGCTGTCTACCTCTTTATTACGATTATCATACAGCATTAGGCTACCTGTCTATTTGCGGTGCTACTCTGCTGTGACTTGGCTTACAAAGCCAAGGCATTACCCCTACATGGGAACCTCATGGTGAAGTCACCTCACTGTAGCATGGAGTTACGCTCCTTGTAGTGCTGCACTACCGTGCTTCCGGTAAAGCACTCCAGGCATTCACTCTACCTGAAACTCATTAAGGCATTTAAGCCAACCTTCCATAGGATCCGTTCTCCGTAGAGAACATATAGTAGACAATAGTGGTTGTAGGTCCATAACCTCTCCATGTCACAGAGGACAAGTACCCACCGTTCCTGATATTCTTCTGGTTAATAGTCCTCCTTGAACCAAAAGCTAGATGCCTAGTAGATTTCTCTTTGAACTAATAGCATAAAACTTTATGGTAGGATTGTAATAACACAATATCAGAATGCCTTCAAGCCCATTTTACAAGCTGTGTCATCGACCAGCTGGCGCTTGAGGCCCTTGGTGAACGGATCTGCCAGGTTCTCCTGACTCGAACATCAATCACTGCAATAACACCCCTCTTGATGAGATCGTGTACTGCCATGTGCTTCAACCGCACAGTCCTCTTCTTCCCGTTGAAGAGGTCATTTGATGCCACCATCGCAGTCGTCTGATTGTCGCAGTATATCGGTATCGCCGGTATTTGTGCCCCAACCACTGGAAGATCATACATGAGCTCCCAAAGCCATTCTGCTTCCTGCTGCGGTATCAAGTGCAAAGAACTCAGATTCCATGGATGATCGCGAGAGCATAGTCTGCTTCTTTGATTTCCACGATATAGCAGCTCCACCCATTGTGAAAATGTATCCACCTGTGGACCTCACGCTCTCCACTTCTGAGTACCAACTGGCATCACTGAAGCCTTCCACTACGGCGGATCTCCGTTGTAGTGCAGTGCATATGTCTGAGTCTTCTTGAGATATCTCATAACCCGTTTTACAGCTTTCTAGTGCTCAATGCCTGGGTTGCTCGTGAAATGACTCAGCATTCCCACAGCGAAAGCTATGTCAGGCCTTGTAGTAGTAGTACCATACATCAAACTTCCGATTACGCTTGTATACTCCAGCTGCCTGACGCTTTCCTTGAATTAGGCTTCAGTTTCAGATCACACTAGTACGGCGTATCGATCCCCGGAAGATCCTGATATCCGTAACGAGTGATCATCTTCTCAACATAATGAGACTGTGACAGCGCTAGTCTAGTGTCTGTCCGGATGATCTTGAGTCCCAAGATAACATCAGCATCCCCAAGTCCTTTATACTGAACTTCGTCAAGAGGAACTTCTTTGTCTCCGTGACACAGCTTATATCCGTACTAGGATTAGTATGTCGTCCACGTATGACAAACGATGACTCCTCTGCCGTCAGCAAACTTCGTATAGACACACTTGTCTGTTTTACTGACCTGTAGCCATTTGACCTTATGACTTTGTCAAACTTCTCATGCCACATTTTGGGAGCTTCCTTTAAACCGTACAGAGATTTTACCAACTTGCAGAATTTGTCTTCAAGACCTTTGACGACAAACTGTAACCCCAGTCCCAAAATACGTAGGACTAGGAACGTAGACATGCCAGCCGTATAATAAATATACGTAAGCTGTAAAATACAGTAGAACCATAACTAATCTCATCCACACAAAAAATAAATAAAAGATATCATATAATGAGAATGATTTATCTTGATACAATATGTTGGACGGAGACAAATCCACTACCAACAAAATAAAGAAAAACACATGGAAAATAAAATGAGTTTGGCGAGCAAAGCGATGACGATCCAAGTGCAATCATCCTCGAAGAAATAGAGAGGATCACGGCTAGAGCTAGAATACCTGTGAAAGACAAGAGCACACACCTAGAGAGATAACCAGGTCCTCAGAGAGGACAAGACATAACAAGACACATAATATCATGCCATATAAACTGAATAAATATTGCTCAAATAAATAAGTCAATTGAATTATAATATGGTCCAATACACACCTATTGAACTAGCGTACCATCCCCCAACCAAACAAGGACAGGAGATGGTAAACTAATTCACGATGGCGTATCTTTCCATACTACAAATCCAATATGGTATCCGGACCCCAACAAGGTTCAATACCTTCTCATCGAAGTAGTAAGCCACACCTACAACCAAACAAGGACAAGATGTGACGAACTAATCCGCGACAAGTTATTGTTCCAAGCCACGGTCAGATACAAGTACCCAAACCAAAAGTACTCGTACCTAACGGATAAGGGTGCCTAACCAATCTAAGTGAATGCAGTTTTAAGAACAGTTCATGGTCGTATGACTACCGGGTCAAGTCAAGAAAATACCAATGCAGTACTCAGTAGCGAGTCACAACACCATATACTATTCCTCAGTATCGAGTGAGTCTATAGCATATAGTCTACCTATCGTTCCTCAGTAGCGAGCGAGTCTACGATAGATAGGGTGGTAGCACTTCCAATCCT
>JANAVB010025940.1:0-27541 GCA_029216955.1 Iris pallida
AACTGGGTACAAGTGCGATGGATTTGGTAGAGTTCATAACTGGACAAAGAGGAGCATATTCTGGGATTGCCATACTGGAGTACCAATCTGATCAGACATAATCTTGATGTCATGCATATTGAGAAGAATGTGTTTGATAACACAATTAATACTGTGATGGACGTAAAGGGAAAAACGAAAGACAATCCCAAGGCCAGGTTGGACTTAAAAGAAATATGCAAACGCCCTGCGTTGCATTTGATCAGCAGAATGGAAAACAGTTCCTTCCGAAGTCAATTTTTTCGCTGGACAAGGAGGATAAAGTGAGACTTTGTCGGTGGATCCAGGGCCTAAAATTTCCAGACGGATATGTGTCAAATCTGAGAAGATGTGTCGATCGAAGGAAAACAAATTGACGGGTATGAAGAGCCACGATTGTCACGTATTCATGGAGAGGTTAATTCCGATTGCATTTCGGGAATTCTTACCGCAGGCAGTTTGGGATCCATTGACGGAGCTTAGCATATTCTTCAGGGATCTTTGTTCTAAGAAATTGCTCGTTGATCGTCTAGAAAAGCAAGAGAAGGACATTGCGGTAACACTAGCAAGCTAGAGAGGGTGTTTCCTTCTGGATTCTTCGACTCTATGGAGCATTTGCCGATTCATCTATCCTATGAGGCACGTGTTGGTGGACCCGTCGAATATCGATGGATGTACCCGTTCGAGCGACATTTGAATCACCTAAAAAGAAAGGTGAAAAATAAGGCACGGGTCAAGGGTTCTATTTGTGAAGCCTATGTTCTCGAGGAGATTACAAACTTTTGTTCGATGTATTTCAAGCCTCATGTTGTAACTAATAGAACGAGAGCTTCCAGAAACGACGAGGGAGATCATGAAAGTAATGATACAATACTGAAGGTATTCAATGCTCCAGGAAAGCCATCGGTAAGATAAAAAAGAGATAGAACGATGATGAGCTAAGGGCTGCTCAGGTGTATGTATTACTCAACTGCGACGAGGAGGAAGTAGAAAAACTGGAGGGGTAAGATTAATACGTCTATATTATTTTAATAGTGTTAATTATTATACTATTACATTAATTGAACGATGTTGTTTTCAGCATATTTAATGATGATGTGAGGTCGGGTAGGCCACACATAACAGAAGAATAACTAGAACAAGAAATGAGGCGTTATTTTCCATCATGGTTGAGTGCATATGTAAGACTTGAGAACTCTGTAATTACCTTTTTGTATATGCACTTGATTGAGAATGAGCTTAATTGTTTCTTTCGTGGTATTTAGGTCGATCGTCCATACGCAAGACTTGAGAATGAGTTATTAGAACGCTAGCCAAGGGACCAATTTATGCTGCAAAAATATGGCCAAGCTACTGTGTTAATGGGTTTAGGTTCAAGTCAACAACTTGCCCGATCAGAGACAACTTTGTGGATCTCGATTCCACCAAAAATAGCTTTTGTGTATCAGATCTTCGAACTACAAAGATGTTGATGCGGGCAACGATTTCTATGGCGTGTTACGGGAGATTGTGGAGCTGACATATAGTTATGGAATAGAGCCTGCTAAGATTGTGTTATTCAGGTGTGATTGGTTCGATCCGATTGAAGGTCAAGGTTGGAAAGTAGACAAGCACGGTCTTGTTGATATAAACTATCGGCGTCGATATCAAGCCTATGAACCATTTGTCCTATCAAGTCAGGCTCAGCTCGTGTACTTCACAAGTTATCCTAAACGGGGAACAACAAGGTCGGACTGGTGGGCAGTATGCAAGACCAAAGCTAGAAATACCTTTGAGGTTGACGATATAGCTTATCAACAGGATGAACTACCTCTTGTAACAAATATTATAGAAGTGGACACGACAGAAGTTTCCTATTACACATCTAATTGTGTAGAAGAAGTAGAATTATCTGAAGAGGAAGATGCAGATGAAAGTGAAGATGTAGAGGATGAAGAAGAAGAAGAAGAAGAAGAAAGAAGAAGAAGAAGTAGATGAGCTAAACGAACTAGATGAATTTTCAGAAGAGGATTAAATCTGTACGTTTGTTTTATAATCATATTTGACACTTTAGTGACACTTCTATCATATAAATCTGTGACACTTCAGTGACACTTTATTGACACTTTTATTGACACTTCAGTGACACTTTTTGACTATGGTATTTTTCAAAAATCTGTGATGTCTATAGTATACAGGAGCTGATGAGTCTGCATCAGGCTGCAGCTGCCAACTTGCAGACGCTCACCGAGTCTACGCAGCGCACAGAGCGTAGACAGGTCGAGCTGGACGGATCGCAGAGGAGCCTTTCTCTCTCAGTCGCTCAGTATACTGAGAAGGTGGTGAGTGCCCTTGCTGCGCATGGTGAGCGACTGCGAGAGAGAGCAGGTACGTCCTCCGGGTCCATCGACGACCGACTCCAGATACTGCACTGCCTCCGGCGCCGACTCCAGACATTGTACTGCCTCCTACTGCCCCTACGGTACAGCTCACCCAGGAGCAGTATGACTACATTCTATCCCAGTTGCGCGGCAGGGGTCCGCAGTGATTTTATTGGTTTTTTTATGACTTGTATATTGGCCCTATGGGCAAATTGTTTATTCATACACTGTTGTTTATACACTTGGTGGGAGACTTTTTATCATCTTTCATTTTATTTGACTCTATTTGATGTTTGTGAGGATGTGTGTCTGTGATATTTACTTTGCACTGCCTCCTTTTTATTGTGATATTTACTTTGTGATATCTGCGACGGGATGACAAATATACCTACGCTGGGTTATAAGCGATGATCTGATATACAAAGGAGATGCTGCCGAAATTTTAAAAAAATTATTGTGTATTTTTGTTATGATGTGTCTGTGTTTACAGTGAATGTGAAATACAGTGTTCGGAACCATCGACAGTTTCGATTACTGTTGTATGTTTTATCTTGGATAGAAATAGCAACAGTTCAGGGTGCACTTCTGAGAGCTTCATTTTCACGTCCTTCACTTTTTCGGACGTCGTAAAGGTTCCTGAGAAGGTGAAGGACGTGAAGAGGAAGCTCCGAGAAGTGCACCCTGAACTGTTGCTCTTTCTATCCAAGATAAAACATAGAACAGTAAGCGAAACTGTCGATGGTTCGAACACTGCACTTCACACACTGTAAACACAGAAACACAGCATAACAAAAATATCAATTATATTTTTAAATTTTTTTTTTTAACATTAGCGACGTATAGCGACGTTCTGCGACGTACTGCGACGTCACAGAGACGTCGCTAACTAGCGACGTGACGTCGCTCGACGTCACTAATATACGTCGCTACGATGCCCACGTGGCCACGTGGATGCCATGCCTCGTCATCATTTACAAACTTTTGAAGCGTCGCTAGTGGTCGCTTTACGTCGCAATGTTGGCGACGTACTTATACGTCGCTCTCTGTCGCTCATTTGGCGACGTCTAGCGACAATGGACGCCGCGTCGCAAATAGCGACGTTCGGCGACGAAATTACCATCTGCGACTTGCTATAAGCGACGTAGGTTTTTCGTCGCTAAATACGTCGCAAATCAGTGTTAGCGACGTACTGCGACGTATTTAGCGACGTCTCCTGACGTCGCTAATCTGGGTTATTTTAGTAATGCTGAGAAGACGAAGGCAATCATGGAGATGGGTCCCCGAGAAATTTCGTGAACTCCGAGACCTTCAAGGGAGGCTAGCCTACATCAGAAAGTTTATCTCCAACCTCTCCGGACGATGTCAGCCATTCACTCACCTCATGAAAAAGGGCGTCTCATTCGTATGGGATGAAGAATGCCAACGTGCCTTCGACAGCATCAAAGAATATCTGACGAACCCTCCAGTTCTGATAGCCCCGATTGTAGGAAGACCATTCTTGCTCTACGTACGAGCGAGAACATTCTCTCGGTGCTCTGCTAGCGCAAAACAATGATGCAGGCCACGAACAGGCTATATATTACCTCAGCCGAATGATGATGGGGCCGGAACATCGATATACTGCCGTAGAGAAAGAATGCCTAGCTCTGGTTTTCGCCATTCAGAAGACGCGACACAACGTCACAGGACAAACCATCTACGTCATATCAAGAGTCAACCCCCTCAGGGTCCTCATGACTAAGCCAGGTGCACTCAGCTCTTGCCTCGCTACCTGGGCGATATTACTGCCCCCCTACCACATGATTTTCGTCCCACAAAAGGCTGTTAAAGGTCAAGTCCTGGCAGACTTTTTAGCAGCTCATCCAGGTTCTAAGTCAACCAAAATAGACGAAGAGATCCCATATGAGGTCGCTAATTCAAATATGGCCTCCTACGATACCATATGGCGAATGTTCTTCGACGGCGCTTCTAGAACCGGGCCCAAGGGCAGCATCGTCGCTGGAGTCGGAGTAGTGCTGATTTCTCCCACCGGGTTGGTGATCAATCGAGCTTATTTCCTTACGGAGCCCTGTTCAAACAATGTAGCCGAATACAATTCTTTGGTCACGGGCCTCCGACTTGCAAAAGAGCTGGGGGTAGAACATCTTGAAGCATACGGCGATTCTCAGTTAATTGTCAATCATATTCGAGGTTCATACGAGGTTCGCCATGAGGACATGATCCCCTACCACCAAATAGCGATCGACATCATCTCGTCCCTGGAGGGGTTCTTCATAGAGCATATTCCCAGGCTCCAAAATATTGAAGCCGATGCCCTAGCAGGTCTTGCCGCTTCCTTAGCAATTTCGAATCAAGCTCATCATCTGTTTGACATTATAGGCCGTGAGTTGGTCTATCCCAGGAATAATGTGCAGTGCACCGAGAGTTACTCCGCTCTGACAGACGACGAAGTACCAGATCGGAGACAACCGTTCATTGACTTCGTAGTCTACAACATCCTGCCGAAGAATCCGAAGGAAGCCACTTCTATTAGAAGACGTTCCCTCAGATTCTTCTACGATACAGAGACGAAAATGCTATGTCGATGATCATACGATGGATTACTGCTTCGATGCCTGTCAAATACAGAAGCCAAAGAAGTCGTGCGTAAAGCTCACGATGGCATCTATGGGGCCCATCAGCCTGGCCCGAAACTACAAGATCGCCTTCGTCGAATGGGTTACTATTGGCCCACGATGGTTGCAGACGCAATAGACTATGCACGAAAATGCAAAGCCTGTCAAGTCCATGCAGATTTTATCCACCAGCCATCCGAGTTTCTACACCCGACGGTGGCATCCTGGCCTTTCGAAGCATGGGGAATGGACATCATCGGTCCGATCACTCCGCCTTCGTCCTGAGGACATCGCTTCATACTTGCAATCACAGATTACTTCTCCAAATGGGCAGAGGCTGTTCCGCTGGCAGAAGTGAAGACTTCAAACGTGATCAGTTTTCTCAAGCATCACGTCATCTACCGCTTTGGACTGCCCCGAAGGATCATCCATAATAATGGTCCGCAGTTCGCAAGCCACACCTCTATCGATTTTGCGACAAGCATCGCATCCAGAATATTGCTTCAACACCATACAACCCAGCGGCTAATGGTCTGGCTGAAGCATTCAACAAAACAATCATCAAGCTTCTCAACAAGTTCGTGTCATCAAACAAACGCGACTGGAATGAAAGGCTCGATGAATGCTTATAGGCATACCGTACCACCGTACGGACCGCCACCGGGAACACACCATTCTCTCTAGTATATGGAAGTGAGACAGTTCTTCCATTGGAGACTCAAATCCCCTCACTCCGCGTCGCCCTCACCTACCGACTTACGACAGATAACAATCACCATCGTCGGCTACAAGAGTTGGAGGCCCTAGATGAGAAGCGCCTGTTAGCTCAACAACGAATCGAGCTATACCCAGCACGTATCTCCGGAGCCTTCAACAAGAAGGTTAAAACCAGAACATTTCAAGTGGGCGACCTCGTTCTGGCAGTTCGAAGGCCGATGGTTATGACTCACAAAACCGCCGGCAAGTTCCAGCCAAAGTGGGAAGGCCCATTCATCATTGATGCTGTATTCTCCAATGGAGCTTACCGTCTTGCAAAACAGAATGGAGACTTGCTCATGTTGCCCATCAACGGCAAGTTCCTAAAGAAGTATTACGTCTGAAATAAAAACTTCTAGAATGACGAATCACGTACCCGCTGGTATCGCTGAACTCACATCCCGCCTATATATTGCCAAGATGACGAGTCACGTACCCGCTGGTACCGCTGAACTCACATCCCGACTACATATTGCCAAAATAACGGGTCATATACTTTCTCGTACCGCTGAACTCGCATCCCTACTACAAAACTTCCAGAATGACGAGTCATGTACCCTCTCGTACCGCTGAACTCACATCCCGCCTATAAATTGCCAAGATGACGAGTCATGTACTTTTTCGTACCGCTGAACTCACATCCCGATTACAAATCTTCCAGAAGGACGAGTCACATACTCTCTCGTACTGCTGAACTCACATCCCTACTACAAATCTTCCAGAATGATGAGTCATATACCCGCAGGTACCATTGAACCTACACTCTGGTCACTACAGATAAATCTATATCGCCTCTCTTAGGTAGTAAGTCACGTATGGTCATACCTCTGAACTTTCCTCCTAAAAGAGCTTCCTCCTTATGATCTAATACCCGTACTCTCAGTGCACAAAAAGGGTAACAGATCCACAGATTTTTCGAAACAACCACGTCGATGTTACCTCTGAGTTGTTTCCCCTCTATCAAAAATAAACTGCCCCTCACATAGAACCTCCATGTCCTCATTACCTCCGAGTTGTTCTATATTCCCTTCATGGAGCCCACTCCTGCCATGTCCTCATTACCTCTGAGTGGGAAGGCTCCATCGAAGAAACCCTCATATTTACCACGTCCTCATTACCTCTGATTAAGTATGTTGGTTCTCTCCCAATTTATTATCCGTATCCAAAACCAGGGTACGCTAAGGATAATAGGTCCACAAAAAGTCTCCCATTAGGGGCAACTACTACAAGCAAAGAACAGAGCGGATGTATTCTGTTCAAAATTAGTTACATTCACATGACTACATCTCATGAGCAAGCCAGAAAAGTTCTCTATTATTTCATTCAGACAAGAAGGAAAAAGATTATATTGATGTCCAAAAGAAGCAAAACACAAACTGCAGCTAAAGACAGACAGAAATATCAAGATAAAAGACGAACATTTGTGAGAATCCACGAATCCTAGTTGCGGGGGTGCATATACCAATCCCTCAACCATTTTGCATATGAAGGATGTACTTGAGCAAAATCCTCGTCCGAAGTAGGAATGTCAGAACTTCCAGTACTACCGCCGTCAGACTGGGGCTCCTCCTTTACAGCAATGGGCGCCAGCTTTCCTTTCTGTTCCTCCATTTTTGGTATTACCTCCTCCTTAACAAGCGATGACTCTTAGTTGAAAGGGAGGAGAAGCTCTTCCTTCACAATAATCTCAGCCTTCGGCAGGGTTGCTGCAAAAATCAAAGATAAAAAGAAACAAAGTTAGGAGATGATCAGAGCCTCATGCGGCCCAATCCAGACGAGCTTATGCGGTCCTGTTTAATGGGGGCTTCATACGGTTCGGCCCCGAGGGACTTATGCGGCTCCGTTCAAAGGGTCATCATGCGGTCCAGTTTTGTGAAGCGGACAGTTCGACGAGAACGAGGAACGTATTAAAGGCTTGTGCATAAAGAATGCAACAGAGCCGTCTTTGTTTAAAAGATACGATCTGCCCCAAACCCTTACCAGCAATGGGGGGGTGAACGTCGGGGTAGACTACAGGCGCCAGGGCTGACGAAGAAGCCACTCCTTACCCTTTGTAGTGCCCCATCCTGCTCAGTCAATCGGAGGAATCGAAACGCCGACGGCGTTCGGACTTAGCCTTGTAACGGCTACTCGGAGACATCGCTCGGTCGAGACGACCGCTCGCTCAGGTGGGGTATTTTCGGTGAACTTGCCTCATCTTTGCCTTCACATAATAAATCGTCTTTTCAACTTGCACAAGTAGGCTTAACAATAAAAGATATGAATCCACATAGCTAAGGGAATAATTCCGACGGGTCAAAATGAGTTAGAACATAAAAAAATATCCCACAGTCGGTTTAGAGTTGGTGCACGGCATGCTTTGAAAATGACACTCGATCATTCGTCCCGTGGCTTGGGAGAAGGAAAGTTGGTCTCCAACACAAAACTATGAACTTGCCTAAGTCGTAGGCGTCGCCCGCATAAACGCTTGATAAAGCGTACACGGTTCCACTGCGCAAGGCTTGGCATAGCCTTTGCTCGTCCCTCGGGTTAAGTTGTAGGCTTGAGTAAGTAGAAAAAGTATTGCCGGTCGACCTAAGCCATTCCAAGTGCTGTCCCGCTCATTCTGCGGTTGTCAAGTTAAATAGTCCCACGATTCCAAGGCCCGTCATATGAGGTATGACTTGGGCGATAGCGTTGCGTAGAACACGAGTCGGTTTAAGACACGAGCTACGGTTGGTTCAGTGGAAAGTTATCCACGGTCTGTCGATACTTAAGAAAAAATGTTATGTTCAAGTTAAGTTGGAAGGCTATGCAATAGCCATTTCCTGAGTTCAAAGAATGTTAAGTCTAAGTGATGGTTAGTCGCCGAGAATAAATATGTCGGGACTGTGGTTCAGTCGCCAAGGCAACCCTGGTTTGGGCTCTGCAAAGAAGTGTGAAAAAGTAGAAGAAGTAAAGCAAAGGAACTAAGTGATGATGATGAGACCATGCATTACGTTAAGTCTAGAAGTTAGCGTAGGCGCGTGGTCATGGACAACTTGTCGACAAGGGCGATGGTTCTTCGGATCGGCAACCTTGGGCCAGGGACCGATCCGGCCTAGGAAGAACAAATTATAGCCGAGATGGGTATGAAGCAACCGGTAGGTCGGGGACTTGCATCGGGGATCACCACCTGCGGTATAAGGGTCCTGAATGCCAGGCTATGTCCAGGATGGCTAGTCAATGCCAGTGACCATTCATATAGATGTGTCGGCACGGGCGGCAATCCGCATGTGTGCCTTTGGACTGAGTTGAGTTGAATGTGTATGCAGTTAGAGAACACAATATCTGGGCCTAAGATTTGGCTACAACGAAGGCGACGTGCTTCGGCACGAGATGTGGCGTTGAGTGTTAAGTCATTGGCATAGAGTTTCATGAGTTAGGCTTGAACTGTTGCGAGTTAAGTCGAGAAGGGCCGTAGGGCAAGTTGGGTGAAGTTACGTTGAGTTGCTGGACACGACCTAGAAATAAGAGGCATGGTCGTGTTTTCACAATACAAGTGTAGGCAAGACTAAGCGAGGAGGCACTGCCTCAGAGATATTGAAGCACGAATCGAGTTCATGACACGACCGAGTCGTTACGTCATAGAGTATGACGCGAAAGACAAGCGTGACTCGGTGTATCGACAATGCAAGCACGAGAAAGGTCTAGAGGCAAGGAAATGGAGTCTATCGCGTAGTTGCGTCTCTGATTTTGGCCGTAAGACAAGCACGACTTGATAGGTTAATGTTGTTGAGTGGACGTTATTGTTGCAAGCACGAGATGGTCTTCGGACACAAGTATGCCATGGCGTCTGTCATAAAACTGATCCTAAGATAAGACTAGAAAGACAATTGTTAAGATTGGACTATGTTGCACAAAGTAAAGTAAACGTGTTGGTTTTGTATGGGTGGGCGAGGAGCTCATTCCACCAGTACAGTTGAGTACTGACACCTACATAGTTTACATGTGCAGGCACAGGTAGAAGCTCGTAGCGCGGGGCTCGCTTGGATGCGTCGAGGCACGAAGTTCCTTAGCGATTCGAAGTGTGCGATCACATGGATTAAAGACTTATACGGGACATAATGTATGGACATCACCTTCCGAAGCTTCCGCTGTATCGACAAATGTATTGAGAGATGAGAGAGAGAGAGAGCTGAGTGACTTATAATGTGAGCTTGAGTGAGCATGAGAGACTTGTAATCTTGGCCTTGTGTGCCCATTGTAATCTTTGTATCAATATCAATAAAGAGCTTCTTTTGTATTAGTTGTGTTTTGTTCTAATTTTCGCTGCTATTCTTCAATGTCTCTGTATGGGACTTCTGTGCGACGACTCCATCGCAGCCGTTGAAATCGGCCGTTATGGAACCCGCCTTGCACGAGAGCAATCTAGAATCGTGCGGCATCACGCCTTAGCGAGGACGATCGCTCCTACGGGAGCGGGACGTGACATAATGGTATCAGAGCACGGCTTTACGTCCTTGGACTATCGATTAAATTCTTAAACTCGTTGTTTCTGCAAACTCTGTTGCTTCCGCATGTTGATGTCGTTGGTGCGCTCTCTCTCAATTGTCCCACGAGATGTCCATATAATAAGTCTAAATAATTTGTAAAAATATAGGAGAACAGTTTTTGATAAAACGAAAAGATGATTCGCGTAAGCACGGTTGGCTAAGTCGGGCTGGGCATATACACCAAAGTTGTGTCAACCTTAGAAAAGTCGAGTACGGGATTCAAATTGTGTCGGACAAGAATGAGTTGAACTTGATTGAGTAAAGTGAGATGACTATCGATAGGGGTGCTATCGAGCGACGATATCGTCGGTACGATATAGATGAGCGTACTTGGAATTAGAGGAATGGTTCTAACGGGATTCGAGGAAGTCGATTTGATTCGAATGGTAGTTTTGAGGATTTGTTGAATGACTTCATTCCTGAGTGGTGTATGCGATAGCCTCAGGGATGTCGATCGATCGATTGAGGATTCGGGGTGTCGATGGGTCTACCAGCAAGCGTCGCGCGTATGCAAAGCCTTAGATTGAGTGTCGTTGAACAAGTTGTAGTCTTGAGTTTTGGCGATTTTGTTCGAGCAACCTAGAAATTGACGTGCACGGAACGTGCACGGGATTGACGATTGTGCGAAGTATGAAACACGAGAACGATTGAGTAGGTGAAATCGAATCGAGGAAAAAGTTAGGGTGTACAAATGGATGACTTGATCGAGGAAATTGATACAGATCGTATATGAAAAATTAGCACGACAGATAGATAGCGTGCATGAGAAAGTTGAATTGTGAAGTTACGCAAATGAATCTAAGGATTGGATCGAATGTTAGTCGATGATTTGAGTTAGCAAGTAACGATACAAATTGAGGAAATACGTTGGCCGATGACTTAAGATAGACGGATAAAGGATACGTGAATTTGGGTTTGAGGAAATCAATGTTGTGAATGATTCGAGGGATAATGATCGAACTTAAAGTTGAATGTTGAGGAGATTATCCAGTCGGACGATAGCATCATTCGTACGACTCGAAATCGGTTGCAAAGAAAGATCGTCAGGTTACGCATATCATCGATGGTATTGAGGTGTATCAAAGATCGATATGCGATAACTCGGGGGTACTCTGACTCGACGAATGACGATTGTGCAAGTGTTATTGTTCGGTTGGATGCTATACTAAGGATTTTGATCGAGATGAATGTTGGATGAAAATAAAAGTGTCTTGATGGTTACATGGATAACCACAGCGTCGACATTCTTGTCTTGTACGAGCGCAACTCTAGCCTCGTACATGCGTCACGTCGGATTTGAGGCGATCGTTTCGCGTGAGCGCTGACATGGTGATTCATGTCGCAGAAATGATCAAACTCGAAAAAAATTAGGACGCGACAACTTTGATTGTCTCGACTTGTCGGTTTGATACGAAGGACAATTTGAAGACGTTAGGACTTACGATTGATGAATGAAATAAACTTGAGGATTGAGTAGGTCCAATCCGCGCAACGAGAATGAATTAGTCTAGACGCAAAACAAGAGTTACGTCCCGATGAGGATGATTATCCCGCGGGAGCGTGCATGGTGATTCATGCCCACCGTGGAAAATCTGACTCGCGTGCGATCGGGGCATAAGGTATTGTTAAGTCAGACGACCTTATGATCGATTACGTGAATTGGAATAGATGAATTAGAAAATATGAAATATGAAATTTTAGTTAGCGACGAATTGCGTCATAGCGTGCTTGAATTGAGAAGGATTGATAGGCGAACTGTATCGAACGTGTTCGAAGAGATTGACTATACGAAATGGTTTGTTGAACGAGTGAGATTGATATGCTAAGTAATTGGTTTGAAACATAAGTTGTCATAGGAAGGCTTTGCTGAATGACTCGAACCCCGTGCGACGAAATGTTGGGATGTGTGTAGGGAATCGATGCTCAATGTTTAGAAATCGGAGTGGTACGAGCTTGGGTAGAAAAACCCCGTACTATCAACTTGGTTTGACCTTAGGATGGGGTCAGTGTTGATATTGTTGTTGGAAACTATGATTCCAGTACTGACGGAGAGATATAGCCTAGCGGTTAGGCAGACGTCCGAGTACAAAGTGGTAGGATTTGTGGAGGCACCACTCGCGAGTCTCGGTTGACATGCACGTATATCAGGGACGCCCGAATATGTGCACGATCCGACTCGAGTGGTGAAGTTGGATTCGCTATCACGAGACTTGGCTAAAATGTATATATTTTGGGGACGCCCAGAATATGTGCACGATCCAACTAAGTGATACGTTGAATCAAGTGAGACTTGAGGAATAGAAAAGTGTCGAGGATTTTGAAATCATATTGAAGGAAATATTGAGGGTAGCACGAGCGTGGCTCGAATTTAAGAAAAGCATAGGAGAAATGTATGCGAGAAACGTAGGATGTTGAGTCGAGTGATAAGTCGGTAAGTGTACTCAGTTAGTTTCGATGATGAAACTTTTTCTGAGTGGTGTATGATGTAGTGCCCCATCCCGCTCAGTCAATCGGAGGAATCGAAATACCGACGGCGTTCGGACTTAGCCTTGTAACGGCTACTCGGAGACATCGCTCGGTCGAGACGACCGCTAGCTCAGGTGGGGTAGTTTCGGTGAACTTGTCTCATCTTTGCCTTCACATAATAAATCGTATTTTTAACTTGCACAAGTAGGCTTAATAATAAAAGAGATAAACCCACGTAGCTAAGAGAATAATCTCGACGGGTCAAAATAAGTTAGAACATGAAAAAATGTCCCACGGTCGGCTTAGAGTTGGTGCACGGCGTGCTTTGAAAATGACACTCGGTCATTCGTCCCGTGGCTTGGGAGAAGGAAAGTTGGTCTCCAACACAAAACTATGAACTTGCCTAAGTCGTAGGCGTCGCCCGCATAAACGCTTGATAAAGCGTGCACGGTTCCACTGCGCAAGGCTTGGCATAGCCTTTGCTCGTCCCTCGGGTTAAGTTGTAGGCTTGAGTAAGTAGGCAAAGTATTGCCGGTCGACCTAAGTCATTCCAAGTGCTGTCCCGCTCATTCTGCGGTTGTCAAGTTAAATATTCCCACGATCCCAAGGCCTGTCATATGAGGTATGACTTGGGCGATAGCGTTGCGTAGAACACGAGTCGGTTTAAGACACGAGCTACGGTTGGTTCAGTGGAAAGTTAGCCACGGTCTGTCGATATTTAAGGAAAAATATTATGTTCAAGTTAAGTTGGAAGGCTATACAATAGCCGTTTTCCGAGTTCAAAGAATGTTTAAGTCTAAGCAATGGTTAGTCGCCGAGAATAAATATGTCGGGACTGTGGTTCAGTCGCCGAGGCAACCCTAGTTTGGGCTCTGCAAAGAAGTGTGAAAAAGTAGAAGAAGTAAAGCAAAGGAACTAAGTGATGATGATGAGACCATGCATTACGTTAAGTCTAGAAGTTAGCATAGGCGCGTGGTCATGGACAACTTTTCGACAAGGGCGATGGTTCTTCGGATCGGCAACCTTGGGCCAGGGACCGATCCGGCCTAGGAAGAACAAATTATAGCCGAGCTGGGTATGAAGCAACCGGTAGGTCGGGGACTTGCATCGGGGATCGCCACCTGCGGTGCAAGGGTCCCGAATGCCAGGCTATGTCCAGGATGGCTAGTCAATGCAGTAACCATTCATATAGATGTGTCGGCACGGGCGGCAATCCGTGTGTGTGTCTTTGGACTGAGTTGAGTTGAATGTGTATTAAGTTAGAGAACACAATATCTGGGCCTAAGATTTGGCTACAACGAAGGCGACGTGCTTCGGCACGAGATATGGCGTTGAGTGTTAAGTCGTTGGCATAGAGTTGCATGAGTTAGGCTTGAACTGTTGCGAGTTAAGTCGAGAAGGGCCGTAGGGCAAGTTGGGTGAAGTTACGTTGAGTTGCTGGGCACGACCTCGAAATAAGAGGCATGACCGTGTTGTCACAACATAAGTGTAGGCAAGACTAAGCGAGGAGGCACTGCCTCAGAGATATTGAAGCACGAATCGAGTTCATGACACGACCGAGTCGTTACGTCATAGAGTATGGCGCGAAAGATAAGCGTGAGTCGGTGTATCGACAATACAAGCATGAGAAAGGTCTAGAGGCAAGGAAATAGATTCTATCGCGTAGTTGCGTCTCTGATTTTGGCCGTAAGGCAAGCACGACTTGATCGGTTAACGTTGTTGAGTGGACATTACTGTTGCAAGCACGAGATGGTCTTCGGACACAAGTATGCCAAGGCGTCTGTCATAAAACTGATCCTAAGATAAGACTAGAAAGACAATTGTTAAGATTGGAATATGTTGCACAAAGTAAAGTAAACGTATTTGTTTTGTATGGGTGGGCGAGAAGCTCATTCCACCAGTACAGTTGAGTACTGAAACCCACATAGTTTACATGTGCAAGCACAAGTAGAAGCTCGTGGCGCGTGGCTCGCTTGGATGCGTCGAGGCACGGAGTTTCTTGGCGATTCGAAGCGTGCGGTCGCATAGATTAAAGACTTATACGGGACATAATGTATGGACATTGCCTTCCAAAGCTTCCACTGGATCGACAAATGTATTGAGAGATGAGAGAGAGAGAGAGAGAGAGAGCTGAGTGACTTATAATGTGAGCTTGAGTGAGCATGAGAGACTGGTAATCTTGGCCTTGTGTGCCCATTGTAATCTTTGTATCAATATCAATAAAGAGCTTCTTTTGTATAACTTGTATTTTATTCTAATTTCTGCTGCTATTCTTCAATGTCTCTGCATAGGACTTCTGTGCGACGACTCCATCGCAGCCGTTGAAATCGGCCGTTGTGGAACCCGCCTTGCACGAGAGAAATCTAGGCTCGTGCGGCATCACGCCTTAGCGAGGACGATCGCTCCTACGGGAGCGGGGAGTGACACCCTTCACCGCAGCCGCAGCCTTGGAAGCTTTGGGGGCCATTGTCAGTCGACGAGCAGAGAAGGAAGATGAAGACAAAAATCTAGGGCAAGAAGAGTAGAGAAAGTAAAGAATTCTCTCCGTCCTAACACGCTCCTATTTATAGACAGAAGGAAAGGGGGCTCACAAACCAGCGGACACTTCGATCCGCGTGCAGCATAAAAGAACAAACCGACTCTTCGGGCATCGAGGCAATCTTGTCACGACCCGCACCCTGATTAGGGGCACGAGAACGTGGGTACGTCCAGCCTACGCCGCAGTGTCGGCGGTAGAACGCTGTATAGGTCATCTATAACATCTAACATCTAACAACAAGATATATAAACCTGTCATCTCCGCACGGAGGTATAACATAACAACTCAACTCTATATCTCAAACACAAGTCTAGGAAAGATAGAGCATGATATGGAATCAGATAAAAGGAAGAACTGAATATATATAGAGTTATTACACCACACAAAGTAGATGTCCAACACAATAAGTACAAGATCTGAAATATAACTAAGTCACAACTAACAATCGGAACAATCCGATACAAAATGAAAACTATAAACACTAGACTAGACTAGGCACCCTCTACTGAGCTAGATGCTCCTCAGGCTCCTGAAGGTCACCCTCATGTGTCCCATAGAAGGTAGGACAGTCACTATCATCATCTGTAATATTTTCAACAGGCCCAGTCAGGACAGGAACGAGCACAATACATCTCACGCAGTTTATATCAGGTTGGGAAATATAAAGCATGCATAGAGTAAGATACATGAACTGTAAAGAATATATGTAAAATGAGAGAGATTTGATAACTGAAAATATCTATATATATGATAAGTAAGAACTGTAGGTAACCTGTGATTTAGAGCATGATATGGTTATATAAACGGGCTTAGGACATATACAAGATTTCACAAGAATTTGTACAAGATGGGATTTTGATCACATAACCATTTCCTACAGTCACGACCCGCTCCCGAATAATCAGACACGAGTCGGACACGCCCAGCCTTCGTCTTAGACACGACGAAGTAAGCTGTACCAAGCTAGGGAAAACTAACCAGATAAACATAAAAGTATAGAATCACAGCATCTAAAAATGTGTCCCAGAATGATCACCATAATCCACAAATCCAGATATCATAATGTACCAGAATCAACAGGAATGAAAAGTGCTATGAACTCTAAAGTCAATATCTTAAAGTAAAGCTAAGTAATCTAAACCTGAAGCCTCAAGCTAAGCCTCATCCTGCTCAGCTAAATCCTGGGCTCTGGCCCATAGAGTAGAACAATGTCCTGCAAGCATACCTGCAACATATCCTATTCAGGAGCGGAGCAAAGTACAGTTCTAGGTAATGAAACATGAACATGATATGAACATGGTACATGAGTACAGGAAAATGAAATACAGGAATGACATGAAAGTACAGGAAAGTAGTACAGGAAAATAAGTACAGGAACTATAGTACATGAATGTAAAGTACAGGAACATGTAAAGTACAGGAATGAAACTATAATCCTGAAGTACCAGACATGACAAGTGCACAATATTGAAATACATCTAGTCCATGTGACCGGCTGGGGTGAGTACAGGAGCATGCACAGGAGTACATGAATATGGTACGACTTAGGACCCGCGTGCACAGTGCGAGGCCTAAGCTAGGTATAGGAATATATAGTAACTGGGATTGGTCACATGGCTAGTGTATTTCCCCACCCGACACTAATAAGTACAAGAGCAATGGTACAGGAATACAGGAGTACATGAATATCGTGCCATGACGTGTCACAAGAAAGGGTACAAGAATGTAAATGCACAAAACCGTAGAAAAGTACTTGCCTTGCTCCGAAGAAAGGTACGGGTGAAGATCGGAGCTAGATGTCCTCCTGTATTTTGTATAAGTTGGTTAAGTTATGAATAAGTATTCACTAGTTATCTATATAGTATTATCATATCACTGACCTTATTAGGATATAATTATTCTCAATAGTAAGTATTAACTCATGTATATTCACCCAGCACTAGTCTTAGATATCGAACAATTATGTATATTAACCCAGATGCACTATTTAGTCCAAGAACCTGCTTAACTTAACCAAAATTTAAATTAGAGGTCAAAACTCAAAAATAGGAACTCTACTAACCTCCTGATAGAGTTACATGACAACCCAACTATTTAATATAACAGTTATCACCTCCATGATTAAAAGGAAAGATGAATATCTAGAAGATACACAAAATGAGTATTCGCCACATAAACCAGCTATACCATGTTGGGTTCGAAACCCCCAGGCTCCCAGTTTGCTGCTATCAGCTCGGAATGCATGGATAGTGGGCATCCATCCTTGATCAAATGAAATTACCAAAGCTTAATAAAACAAGGTAACTATAATCTTATTGACAACAAAATTGGAACTCTACCGTCCAACAAATTGCAACCAAGCTGTAATATGAATTCATTACAAGCTTCAACCCATGACATATCTAAGGTCCAGTCCCTACCACATATTCAAAAGCTAATGCAACAGCCCACATTATACAACTAAGCCCGCAATATATAAACCCAGAGAATCGACCCAAGCACGCAGATCAGAATATTTACAAACATTCGATTCAAAAATCTATAATGTATGAAAGCTACACCATGAATCCTCTCTAGTCCGAACTAGGAATAGTTCAAACCGTAAAACTTGTCATTTAAACCCACATACAAAAAATATACCAATTCATGGCCAACCTCCATTCAAATCCCATGGCTAGGCTACTCATAATTTAGAAGGAGAATCAGAACACAACAAAATAAAAGTCCACAAAGAAAATTATACAAAATTTACATAGCAAAATGATAGATTAATTTAACCAAATTGAATGCTCCAAAAGCCTGCCAATTGTTACTGCTGTTCAGTCATATTCGACACCTCAAGAACGGACACGAACTATCACCCAGACACGTAACTGGACACGCCAACCCACAGTCAAAACCAGAACTCAAAATCACAATTATACAATTGAATGAAAGAATATATATACAATCCAAAGTAGAAAGAACAAAATAAAAATCTTAATCAATAGGCTATAGATAATCTGCACTTCAACTCGAAGATCCTCTGCACGTGACTCATCTTTGAAAACACACGCCAAGTTGAAAATGAGTGCAGCAGGACACGACCACTGGCCGGACACGAGCCAAACGATACGCCCATACGAATACGACACAAGGTTCAAACACCGCTCCCGGACACAACCCACCTTCCTGAATACGAACACGGCTATAGCCAACAAAACCCCACGCAACACGACAACCTGGCCAATACTCGAACTCAAAAGCAGTAGCAGAATTTGAAGAATCGATGGAATGACAGCGTAAAATACCTGGGAGAGGTGATTATGCTGGTTCAGGACATGCCCAAATGCCAGACACGATTTCTGAATCGAAGTGTCCCATAAATCAAACTCGATCTATTCAGCGAAATCCTGAGTCAATCACCAACCTATTGACGACAACAATTCAAACAAACTTCCGAAAATCAACCATCAATTCTACGGATCCGAACTAACAACAGAATGGAATGATGAACCCACCGTCCAATCGATGTCCTGCGGAAAAAGATCAGCCGAGTCGATCCGTCGTCACCGCCATAGAGTCTGAACCACCGTTGCCGTCGATGTTCGAGGAAGATGTCGTCGGAAGGAGGAACGGTGAGACACTGCTGCGTGGTGGCGCTCGGTGATCGCCGAGTGGCCGCCATCGCCTCCAGATCTCGCCGTCGGGTCTCGATATTGTCGTCGTTGAGATCTCCATCGGTGATGTCGATCCCGTCGTGGAAGAGCCGCCTGGTCGTCGGAAATGACGTAGATCGGTCGTCGTCGCCGAGAACACCGCGGAAAAGATGCTGCTGCTGTGATCGGAGTGGCTCGACCACTCGTCGCCGCCGGAGTCGAAGTCGGAGGTCGCCGCTCGTCGGGATCAAGCGCCGCCGAGTGGTGGATCTACCACAGCGGCTCGGTTGCTCGGAAGAGGAGGCCACCGTCACTTCGTCGTCGCCGCCGTCACTTTGTCGTCGCCACCGGAAGCAAGATCGTCTACTCGCCGTGAGGAGATGGCCCAACCGCCGAGCATCGCCGCGCATCGAGATCTAGGTTTAGGGTTAGGGTTAGGGCCAGAGCTTATTTGGGGAAGATATTGAAAAAAGAATCGAGAGAAAATGATTCTTTCTCTCTCTGCTTTGGTTTTAAGAAAAATGTAAAATTTGCATAAAACACCTCCCGCCAAGAAACGTTTTTTCATAAGTCCCTCCGTCCCGAAAATTTTGTAAAAACAACCTCTGCCTTTTCATTATTATATAAAAACAGTTTTTAGGAAAATTAAAAATAAGGAAAACAAACTAAAAAGTTGTTACAACAAATTTTCAATAAAAGTTGCCCAGAATTAAATTCCCTCCAAAATATTTCCAAATTATAAATTGAAACTAATTTATTATTAATAACAAGTATATAATTATGGAAATTGAATTTTTTTTTTTTAGAAAACTGGGAGGTGGAGTTACAAATCTCCCCCCTTAAAATAATTTCGTCCTCGAAATTCGAGAGACAACAAATCAATCTCAAACAAAATCTCAAGATAGTTCAAACACAATTCATTTCCTTTTTTTAAAATCTCAATATCAAAGTACACTCAAACAAACAAACTGGGATAGCGCTCCCGCATCTCGTTCCCGCGCTCCCATGTGGACTCTCCCGGAGAGTGATGTCTCCATATGACGCAGACAAGGGGAATGGTCTGGTTCCGTAGTCGCTTCTCCCTCCGATCGAGGATCTCTAGGCTGCTCCTCGTAGGTCAATCTCGGACCACCTTAGCTCCGAAAAGTCCACCACATGACTCGGGTCCGGAATGTAGCGTCGAAGCTGGGACATGTGGAAAACGTCGTGCATTCCCTCCAAACTAGCTGGAAGTGCTAGTAAATATGCCATCTCGCCAATACGCGTCATCACGTCGAGGGGCTCGCTGAATCTCGGACTGAACTTTCCGCCTCTTGCCAAAACGAATGGTGCCTCTGGTCGGCGAGATTCTTCAGGAATACTCTGCTTCTAACTGCGAACTCCGGTGACCATCTGTTGTTGTCCGTCTAGTGCTTCTGTCGATCCTGTGCAACTCTGAGACGCCTTGAGCCTTTGAGATCAAATACGATAATTACACACAAAAATAATACGATCTAACAATGATCAAGGATTAAATAGGCACGAATGGAATGAAGTTCAATTACAACTTAGAGGAGCAAAATCATGAAAACACAAACTATTAAGTACGATAAAATAAAAAATCGATAGTTTAATAGAAGTGGACCAGGACAAGATAGAAAAACATAGTCAAATAGACATGATTTAAGATTGAAGTTTAGACAAGACACAACGAAGTACGGAATCACAATCTGGTAATATACAATTTTGAGGAATTCAATGATCTAACAATAAAGTGCTAGAAGGAAAATTTAGCAAGGGTTGATTGAGGAGACGTACGCAATACTCAGGAGATACAGTATCAATCAGGATGAACGTGCAAAGATCTGTGATTCTCGAAAACCAATAATCATATAAAAAGGGACATAGTTTCCATGGTGGGGAACATATAGCTATTTAAAATCACTTTGCCTAGAATCCCTACCCCGCCAGTATATCTGACTGCAATGGACTTTCGGCTCCGTGACTCAAATAACAACATGTTACCGAATAATATGTCAACCTTATCCATTAACAATCATTGACGAAACAATCCAAGAGATCAAGGTATGAAGAATATGACAAGTCTCGACAGTACTCGAAAACCTATGGGTGTCTGAAATCACTTCAACTTAGAGTTCCTGCCTCGCCAGTGCGCTACTGGCTGCAGTGAACCCTCAGTCTCCATAATCCAGCTAATGGCTGCAGCGCGCAACTGTCATGCCATAGTAGGTCATCGAATAGCCTCTCGACTTTTATCCCTAGGAATTTCAAAAGAGTTTCAAGGAATTCAAAATGAGTTTCAATAGTCCAAGTCACGGAAATGATGAAGTTACTTGACTGTTAGAATACAAGAGTTTATTAGGTACTAAAAATGACAAGGGATCCAATCAGTGAGTACAAAAGGCAGCCAGGGAGATTTAAAATTTCAGACAGGACGAAATTTTCAAATTATGACGAAATATCAACTGATATCTGGAATGGTAACAAGATTCCACATATGGGACGTTATCTCGAAAGGATAACAGAGTCTCGAAGGACGAATTGAAACAAGGTATCAGATAGGAGACAAGTTTCAAAAATAAGAAATAAAATCCCGTACTGGAAACGAGTTTCAATAAAATCTCGAATAACAATGAAATCTCAACTAAAACTTGAATAGTAAACGAAATCTCCAATAAGGTACATAGTGGAAAATAGAAAATCAAGTATCAACAAAGTCGTGAATAAGGAACAAATTCTCGAATAGAAAATCTCAATGAGGAGACAAGATTTGGAATAGGGAACACGGTCTCAACGAGTCGCGAGTAGGAACTGAAATTCAAAGTCCGATAAATCTTGAATGGGAGACAAAATTACGAACAAAACAAAGTCTCGAAATAGGGAACATGATCTTAAAATCTTCGAATGGAATCAAGTTACGAGTAGGAAAAAGAATCAATGGGTGAATAAAACAAATATCCATAGAACAAGCGATACCTCAAATAGGGAACAAGATCGAAGCAAGGTTGTGAACGGAACAATTTTCAAATAGAAAACAAGCCACGTAGGAACAAAATCTCACATAGGGAACAGGTCGAATCTGAAGTTTTCAAACGATGTCTTGAATGGTGAATAGAAACAAGTATTGAATAAGAAAAATCAAATTCCAACAAGCCCCAAATAGAAAACTGAACTTCGAAAAGAAAACAAAATTTACAATAGGAAACAAAATTCCTGAGTAGAATCTCGAAAAGAGCAAGGTTACGAAGAATGGACTGGAGGAGTACCAATCAACGAATAGGAAACAATATCTCGAGTTAAGTTTCGAATACCAACCAAGATTCCAAAATAGAAAACAAGAAGTTCCAAGAAATGGTCTAAATGCTAAAAGAAATTTAAGAAAACTAGTTTGCTAATCAAGATACATGGTTTTCCCAACCATGCAAAAATCTTCAGTCTTTAGTCTGTCTTCAGTATTCCTCCGGAACGGAAATCTCTCTAACCTCCTTCAATTGTCCTGGCGTAGGTTGATCCCTGCGGTAGTACTCCATGTGGTTGCTGAATCTAGAGAGGCTGGTCCCCTTGCTGTAGTCCTGGTGCTCTTCGTGTTCGCCCTTGGGCAGTGTGATCAATGGTCTCTGGCAATCCCTGACTGGGTGGGCAGACGATCCGTAGAACAAGCATAGACTCCATCTTTTGTGGCACTCTTCATAGTGGCATCCTGAGAGGTGGCAGAAATTGTAAATGGTCGTCGGCTGGATCTGAATCTGGATCTCTCGTTGGGGCTGAAGTGCAGGGCTCTGGCAGGAATATATGACTGCTGGCGTGCTGGCTGCTGAGATCTGCTCCTGATGATGCGACTGGTGATGTGACCGAAGAAACGCTGACTGAGTGTTGTGACGCTTTGCGGGTCCAGGGTAGTTGTTGTCTTTGTCATAAATCTTCATGTTCCTTCTGAGCTTCAGTTTCCCGTTGTGTCCTATTGTCTGTGCTACATTCTGGATCTCCTGGCAGGTGGCTCTAATCTTCAGAGAAGTGGGTCCTCAGAAACTTGGGTGATCTTCAGTGGTAACTCCAGGTTCTCGATCTGCTCCTTGGTGTAAGATATGCGCTCGGTGTCGAAAAATCCAAGTGTCTGAGAGTCTGGAAATCAGAAGTCCTTCCTGGCTCGGAGAGTGTATCCACAAGTCTGACTTGGAAAGGGTGGCCTGCTTCCTCTGGTTGTCAAGGGACTCTTCAGACGTCTCCGTCAACTACGTACTACCCATGGGGATAGTAGAGTGATAGAAGGTAGTGGAAGCTCGAAACGTCAAGTGCAGGTGAATTGACAGTTCTGGTGTCGCATGCTTTTGAACTATCTGCAAAACAGAAAACTGTTAAAATAACCTAGACCTACATACAACAAGTGTTTATAGAATATTAAAATACCTGATACACTGATATACCTGATATACCCTTTTTTTCGATTTTTCCTATGCTGTGACCAAGTTTCCCTAGTGTAATCAAGTCCCCCAATAGTACGCTAAGACCTAGGTACTATTAGGATAGACCTGCATGGGCCACCACTAAAAACATGTCACGACCCGCTCCCGAATAATCGGACACGAGTCGGACACGCCCAGCCTTCGTCTTAGACACGACGAAGTAAGCTGTACCAAGCTAGGGAAAACTAACCAGATAAACATGAAAGTATAGAATCACAGCATCTAAAAACGTATCCCAGAATGATCACCATAATCCACAAATCCAGATATCATAATGTACCAGAATCAACAGGAATGAAAAGTGCTATGAACTCTAAAGTCAATATCTCAAGTAAAGCTAAGTAATCTAAACCTGAAGCCTCAAGCTAAGCCTCATCCTGCTCAGCTAAATCCTGGGCTCTGGCCCATAGAGTAGAACAATGTCCTGCAAGCATACCTGCAACATATCCTATTCAGGAGCGGAGCAAAGTACAGTTCTAGGTAATGAAACATGAACATGATATGAACAGGGTACAGGAGTACAGGAAAATGAAATACAGGAATGACATGAAAGTACAGGAAAGTAGTACAGGAAAATAAGTACAGGAACTATAGTACATGAATGTAAAGTACAGGAACATGTAAAGTACAGGAATGAAACTATAATCCTGAAGTACCAGACATGACAAGTGCACAATATTGAAATACATCTAGTCCATGTGACCGGCTGGGGTGAGTACAGGAGCATGCACAGGAGTACATGAATATGGTACGACTTAGGACCCGCGTGCACAGTGCGAGGCCTAAGCTAGGTACAGGAATATATAGTAACTGGGATTGGTCACATGGCTAGTGTATTTCCCCACCCGACACTAATAAGTACAAGAGCAATGGTACAGGAATACAGGAGTACATGAATATCGTGCCATGACGTGTCACAAGAAAGGGTACAAGAATGTAAATGCACAAAACCGTAGAAAAGTACTTGCCTTGCTCCGAAGAAAGGTACGGGTGAAGATCGGAGCTAGATGTCCTCCTGTATTTTGTATAAGTTGGTTAAGTTATGAATAAGTATTCACTAGTTATCTATATAGTATTATCATATCACTGACCTTATTAGGATATAATTATTCTCAATAGTAAGTATTAACTCATGTATATTCACCCAGCACTAGTCTTAGATATCGAACAATTATGTATATTAACCCAGATGCACTATTTAGTCCAAGAACCTGCTTAACTTAACCAAAATTTAAATTAGAGGTCAAAACTCAAAAATAGGAACTCTACTAACCTCCTGATAGAGTTACATGACAACCCAACTATTTAATATAACAGTTATCACCTCCATGATTAAAAGGAAAGATGAATATCTAGAAGATACACAAAATGAGTATTCGCCACATAAACCAGCTATACCATGTTGGGTTCGAAACCCCCAGGCTCCCAGTTTGCTGCTATCAGCTCGGAATGCATGGATAGTGGGCATCCCATCCTTGATCAAATGAAATTACCAAAGCTTAATAAAACAAGGTAACTATAATCTTATTGACAACAAAATTGGAACTCTACCGTCCAACAAATTGCAACCAAGCTGTAATATGAATTCATTACAAGCTTCAACCCATGACATATCTAAGGTCCAGTCCCTACCACATATTCAAAGCTAATGCAACAGCCCACATTATACAACTAAGCCCGCAATATATAACCCAGAGAATCGACCCAAGCACGCAGATCAGAATATTTACAAACATTCGATTCAAAAATCTATAATGTATGAAGGCTACACCATGAATCCTCTCTAGTCCGAACTAGGAATAGTTCAAACCGTAAAACTTGTCATTTAAACCCACATACAAAAAATATACCAATTCATGGCCAACCTCCATTCAAATCCCATGGCTAGGCTACTCATAATTTAGAAGGAGAATCAGAACACAACAAAATAAAAGTCCACAAAGAAAATTATACAAAATTTACATAGCAAAATGATAGATTAATTTAACCAAATTGAATGCTCCCAAAAGCCTGCCAATTGTTACTGCTGTTCAGTCTTATATTCGACACCTCAAGAACGGACACGAACTATCACCCAGACACGTAACTGGACACGCCAACCCACAGTCAAAACCAGAACTCAAAATCACAATTATACAATTGAATGAAAGAATATATATACAATCCAAAGTAGAAAGAACAAAATAAAAATCTTAATCAATAGGCTATAGATAATCTGCACTTCAACTCGAAGATCCTCTGCACGTGACTCGTCTTTGAAAACACACGCCAAGTTGAAAATGAGTGCAGCAGGACACGACCACTGGCCGGACACGAGCCAAACGATACGCCATACGAATACGACACAAGGTTCAAACACCGCTCCCGGACACAACCCACCTTCCTGAATACGAACACGGCTATAGCCAACAAAACCCCACACAACACGACAACCTGGCCAATACTCGAACTCAAAAGCAGTAGCAGAATTTGAAGAATCGATGGAATGACAGCGTAAAATACCTGGGAGAGGTGATTATGCTGGTTCAGGACACGCCCAAGTGCCAGACACGATTTCTGAATCGAAGTGTCCCATAAATCAAACTCGATCTATTCAGCGAAATCCTGAGTCAATCACCAACCTATTGACGACAACAATTCAAACAAACTTCCGAAAATCAACCATCAATTCTACGGATCCGAACTAACAACAGAATGGAATGATGAACCCACCGTCCAATCGATGTCCTGCGGAAAACAGATCAGCCGAGTCGATCCGTCGTCACCGCCATAGAGTCTGAACCACCGTTGCCGTCGATGTTCGAGGAAGATGTCGTCGGAAGGAGGAACGGTGAGACACTGCTGCGTGGTGGCGCTCGGTGATCGCCGAGTGGCCGCCATCGCCTCCAGATCTCGCCGTCGGGTCTCGATATTGTCGTCGTTGAGATCTCCATCGGTGATGTCGATCCCGTCGTGGAAGAGCCGCCTGGTCGCCGGAAATGACGTAGATCGGTCGTCGTCGCCGAGAACACCGCGGAAAAGACGCTGCTGCTGTGATCGGAGTGGCTCGACCACTCGTCGCCGCCGGAGTCGAAGTCGGAGGTCGCCGCTCGTCGGGATCAAGCGCCGCCGAGTGGTGGATCTACCACAGCGGCTCGGTTGCTCGGAAGAGGAGGCCACCGTCACTTCGTCGTCGCCGCCGTCACTTTGTCGTCGCCACCGGAAGCAAGATCGTCTACTCGCCGTGAGGAGATGGCCCAACCGCCGAGCATCGCCGCGCATCGAGATCTAGGTTTAGGGTTAGGGTTAGGGTTAGGGTTAGGGCCAGAGCTTATTTGGGGAAGATATTGAAAAAAGAATCGAGAGAAAATGATTCTTTCTCTCTCTGCTTTGGTTTTAAGAAAAATGTAAAATTTGCATAAAACACCTCCCGCCAAGAAACGTTTTTTCATAAGTCCCTCCGTCCCGAAAATTTTGTAAAAACAACCTCTGCCTTTTCATTATATAAAAACAGTTTTTAGGAAAATTAAAAATAAGGAAAACAAACTAAAAAGTTGTTACAACAAATTTTCAATAAAAGTTGCCCAGAATTAAATTCCCTCCAAAATATTTCCAAATTATAAATTGAAACTAATTTATTATTAATAACAAGTATATAATTATGGAAATTGAATTTTTTTTTTTTTTTAGAAAACTGGGAGGTGGAGTTACACCTACTCACCCTCCCCAATCAATACACAAGGATCCAGTCAAGTTACGTTACCTTGCACAAGAGGTTTTTATCATGGTTGCTCACGTGATCATATGAGAGTACAAGATTGCACAAGAGTATACATGAAAGCGGTGTACATGAAATACAAGATGTTCGTGAAAAGCACATGACAACTGTATCTGATGCACCCCGAGGGAGATAACATCGCATAACAAGATCCATATAGTACCAATCCGTGATAATGACGTGACAGCATCATGTAAAGTAATCTAAAGCAAGAATATAAGTCCTAACAAGCATGAAAAGATCAGAGAATGTACTCGCCTGTCACCCTGTATGACTGATATGAATAGATGTCCGAACTGGTGTCATAGAGTCCTATTTAGAGTAAAACAGGTCACAATATATCCACAATGGTAAAATAGAGTATACAATGCATACTACATGATTCTAGGTCAATCTGGTCAAAAGTCAACTTAAG
>JANAVB010025941.1:0-89902 GCA_029216955.1 Iris pallida
TCTTCCAATCTTGGTCAGCCTCAAAATCTTTGAAGATGGGACTGACCCTTGACAATCTCCCACCCCTGAAGAAAAGACAAAACTCTCCTACAGACGGGGACGCCGGTATGCTGCTATTTTCTCTTATAGAAGCGACGGATAAAGGCGTCACCTTTAACGTAATCGTCTTCAGGACCCGGACTCATCACGTTCGGGTGATACAGAATTAACCATCCCATCAGATAATGGAATGGTAGCTCAGCTCGGGGAAAGTTGTCTTTTTTGCCCCTCCCATGGGCCACATCGTAAGCAAATCTCTCAAACCCCACAATAGGTTACACACCATCGCTGGGAGGAGAGCCAAAGGGTGACCAAAAACCAGTTTTACTGCTGGCAAAATGAGGTTTCGGGTCACCCTCTCCACAGAGCCTGACCCACCTGAGAACACACAATCCCGGAGCCATATCATCAAGTAGGTAAAACGCTGCCTTGGACGACATCGGTGCACGTAATGCCAGAAACAACTGTATACGTCCTCGCCACTCTTATGTAAACGAGGAGCCTTCTCGCCTAGTCAGCTCATTTCGGAGGTTACTTCCGCGGCTTCAGTCCCTGCGGAGTCGTTAACCGAATCTTCGTAGAGTCCGCCAGGTCCTGCTTGAAGACATAATCCCTCCAAGTTGTCACATGAGGCTGTGACTTGCCTTTGTCCTTCCGTTGCATAAGATAATGATGGCTCGCCACTTCCTTGAAAACAGTCTCATCTTCGGGTCCTTCTCTTCCAGAACAAGGATCTCTTCATTTGTTGGAAAATATTCCTCATACGGTTTCCGAGCCCCAGGAAAGCTTGGACACCTCGTACATCTCATGAAGAGCCAATCCCAACTCCCCTACCGGAGTAAAAAAAGTGCCAGTCTGGGTATTGAACATTTCCAGGAGTGCAAGGAACATATGCTTGTTGAGGTCCATGCCTGCCTGTGTGGTACAGATAGCGGCAGTCAGCCCAATCTCTTTAAGCTCAGCCTTGAACTTCGACAAAACCCAAAAGGTCAGCTCGTCCCACTTTGGCACGTGGTGACACCAAGCTTCAACCCTAAAACCACCTTTCGGATACATAACCTTCGATGTTAGCATCCGATTTGCAAAGGTAGAAGCACCAAAGGCAAAGGTGTCATTAGTGACATCACTATAAAGGCTTCCAGGACGCAAAGTTCGGCAACTAAACGAGGTCCCAGCTCGCGAGGCGGCCAAGGTATCCCTTTGATTCGAAGTAACATCAATCGAAAGGGTACCCCCCACTGCCCCTCCTTGAGAAGGTGTAAGTTCCTATGGCATCCTTCTCTTGGAAGCCAAACGGTAGAAGGCCGTCAGCGACAATTGACGTTCAAGCTGCCGCATGTACAAAACCATGCCCTTCGCAGAGAAAAACCAGTCTTTCTTGATCTTCAGTACCTTCGTCTCGGTGGAGGTCAAGAGGTCACCAAACAGAATATAGGTTTCAAGAAAGTCGCGTCCTCGGACTCAGCAGATTTCTGTTTGCCGCTCTCCATCATACTCTGGAGAAAAATAGGCGACTGATCCCGGATTTGCAATATTCTCTTGGAAGGTTGGTTCTGCAGGATAGCAGTCTTTGCAGGGTTAATAACCTCCTCGTCGAAATCAACCCCCATTTGGCAAAAGAAGCATCTAGAAGGACTTCATTCAGCAAAGGGATAGTCATCGACACTGACACACAGCAAGACAAAAGTCAGGCAACATAGAGACTTTAAGAAGACAAAGTATCGGGGGTGTCAAGCAGCCTGGCGCAGCATCAGGGTCTAAACCTATGCGCGTCAGCAGTGAAGCTTCGGCGCATCATGGTCTAAACCCATACGCGTTAGCAGTGAAGCTTCGGTGCATCATCAGGGTTTAAACCCATACATGTTAGCAGTGAAGCTTCGGTGCATCATCAGGGTTTAAACCTATGTGCGTCAGCAGTAAAGCTTCGGCACATCATCAGGGTGTAAACCCATACACGTCAGCAGTAAAACCTCAGCACATAATCAAGGCCTAAATCCATACGCGTCGACAGAATAGCCTCAGCACATCATCAAGACAGAAGTCCATGAGCGTCAGCAACAAAGTTAGGGTACAACAACATGATGCAACTCATCCATGTGCTCCAGACTCGTCTAAAAAGTTGGGAGATCACACCCACCCGCCACCGTAGGCCGAACATCGACCGAAGTCTCATTGGCGACGGGAATGTCCTCCTCGACGAACTCCGCAGGTTCCTTTCCTCTGCCAGCACCACCGCGAGGAGTTTTGGGGGCCATCTCGTAAATCAAAAAGAAGTTAGGGTTTTTTTCGAAAGAAGAACTCTAAAGAAGAAAGTAAAAGAGAAGAAGAACTCTCTCTCCATCAAACACCTATTTATAGGCATGGGCATACGTGAAAACCGATAAGGATCGACGTCAGTCACCGCTCGGGTTCTGCAAAATGATAACTGTAAATAATCCAAAAAGATCATCATTAATCTTTTTTGATTACTTCGAAGCGTTATCATTTGCATTAATTGAGAAGAGCATGTGCCCCATCACTGATGCGCAGAATAATCATGCATCCCGAACAGTTATTCGCCCTTGAAGTTGACACCATGCTTCTTATTCAAAGTATTCCAAAACTTGACGAAAAGTTTTGAAAACTTTGAAGGGGGTCTTGTAGAGGCATAGAATTTCAGGCGCACCTACAGGCTGGAATTTCTATGCGCCTAACACTACATGCGCTAGGCAGCTCAAACGAAGTACTTGGCAACAAGATAGCAAAAGTAGACAGTAAAAGAAGATTTTTATTTTCATATGAAAGTCTATTACATGTCTAAAGAAAGGCTAGATCCTAAGACTACAGCCAGGCGCAGCAAACTGCCATGTGCCTCCCACCAGGTGCATCATCAGTCGAGCACATTACTCTCTCAGTTAGCCGCAACCTTCAGTCTCAGTCAGGCACAGCCTTCAGCGTCTCAGTCAGGCACAGCCTTCAGCGTTTCAGTCAGGCGCATCTCTTCAGCGTCTCAGTTATGCACATCATAAAGTCTCTGCAGATGCGCCTTACTTCGACCCGATCAAATACTTCGACTAATAAAGCATTTATTGAGCAGAACAGGAGTGGGCGATCAACCCCACTCTTGCAGGAGTAAGAGCTCTCCAAAGTCCGAGAAAGAGGAGAGCACCGCAATCGATCCGCTAAAGGAGCAGCTTTTGTAACACCCAGTTTCTAAAATAGGGTAATTTTGAAATTTTGTATTTTAATTTATTTAATTATGATATTTAATTAATAATATGATTTTTTGGTGATTTTTAATCATTTTAAAACTACTTAAATATCATGACTTGTGATTTTGATGTGCAGCTAGTGAAACCGTAGAGACTGTCTGCCCTAGAGCCTAACCATGTGATTTTGAATATCTAATTATCATTTTTAGTCTAGGAGTAATTTGGTTATTTTGACTTTTTAGATTTATTAATTTATTTAATAGATTTACGATTGTTGATTTGACTTTTACTAGTTGTGACTTAAGAGACTAACCTAGATGTTGACTCTAGTTAAGGTGACTTGATTAGCATGGTGAGACCCTAGTCTAACTTAAGTCAATCTAAGTTAGTCATGTAGGTATCAAGACTTGGATAGAAGGCTTAGTGATTTGGACCATAGGCTTGATACTTAAAATTTGGTTCCATGACTAGTACAAATAGGTCCATAGCCCATTAGACTCAACCCTACCCCTAACTTTCACTTTATGACCAGCTACCTAGGGCTATTCTCCCTATAAATAATCTCCTTATTTATTGTTCTTGCCTCTTTATTGAGATTTTAACATTTTGAAGAAAGAGGTAATGTCATTTCTTCCCCAAGCCCTAGTTTCTTCATTTTAATTTCTTTTCCACTCTAGTCTTTTGCATATGATCCTAATCTAGCCCTATTTCGTGTTTATGGAGAGAAATCTCAGGTTTGTACCAAATTGGAGCATTTGGCTATCAAGGAGAACTCCCCCCTCATTTGAGGCTTTTCTTGCAATTTGCACCTATAGGTAAAACCCCTTAAATTGATGTAATATTCTGATTTCTTTGCATATTAGGCTAGATATAGGTGTTCCCTAGCTGTCCTCGGTTTTTGGGCACAATTCGTGTCCATTTCGTGTCCGTATCGGACACGTATCATAATAGGTACATAGGTGTTTGTAGAAATGCCCCTTAGGATTTTATTTTCGATTTTTGAAAAACTAATTACATAGATACCTAGGTCTATAGTGTATGATAATGTTTGTGAAGACTGATATGGATTTTGTATCGTATTCGTGTCGAATTGGACACGCACACGCGCACCAGGCTGCGCATAATGCCCTGCTGCTCGGGCACTGTAGCGGACACGACACAGCACATATAGGCACAAAAATTTGTGGACACCTAGGCCACGTGTCTGACACTAACTGACAAAATTTTAGGTAATATTATCGAGTATATTGAGAGAAAACCCACTTACGATATTGTACTGTCACGCACACGCGCAGAATTGCTTCACTGATACGCACCTGTGGTTCGGACACGACACGTCCCCGACCCGATTCAGGGTGATGGACACCTAGACCTATCCCTGGCGAACACTTATGCACAAGCACGGGACACGAGTTGTTCTGTGTCGCGAGCACGAGGTTCATCCTCGCCGTACGACACTGTTGTGTCAGTTTCACTGTTTTGGGTATTTTGATTTACTTGGAAACCTCGTATCCTATTTGTTGGACACGAATGCATCCCTCTGACAAGAAATCATATGTACTTCATGTTGGCACATTTTGATTTGCATATTAATTAGGTTTTCTACATGATTTTTGGGTTCGATGGTATTGTCTGATACTTATATTGAGTTTTTGAAAATGTGCCAAGAGTTCTAATTCGAAATAGAGTTTCAAATAAGTTCTTATGTGTTTTACAAGAGTTTATTTTTGTTCTAAATTTGTCTCTCAAGATTGTTTGGGTTTGGATGTGGTGTTGGGTTTCGAAATCAAAGAGTTTCTATATTTCTGATACATGAACACTGACAGTAAATTTCTGAGAATTTGAATAACTTGTGAACTGTTCATTGATTTAAATTGTGATGTATATTACACCTATATCTATCTGAGAATTAACCTACTTGTTAGAGATCATCATGGCATAAGAAATTTAGCTTTTGAATTTCATTTGAGCTTTAAATTGCATTGAATTTATGCACTGTTTAGGTGAACATTGAACCTGAGATTCACTTATGAATTTTCTAAAATTTTCAGATGTGATTGTGTTTTGAATGATAAATTTAATGTTGTACACCTAGATATAGGGCTTCCTGATACCTGGTTAAGACTGAATGGATGTTTGAACCTAGAACTGAGTCATATTGGCTTAACTGGAACTGTCAAGTTGAGAACTTCTTAGATTCGAATTGGGTTCATATATAGAACCTGAGATTGAATGGATGTATCAGGAAATCTGAGAATGGTGGTCTTTCACACCTTGATTCATATATTTAATTACACACTCACTGTTTTAATTTCTGAGAATAAGTTTGACACTCATATACACATGAAAATTGGTTTATGTAGACTGAATAGCTAAAAATGATTCCACACATTGGTACAATGGTTGCAAACGCACTGATTTGAATACATTCACACACACTCAGCTCTGTCCTACATTCATTCACTGCTACATATATTCTTCCACTGCATATTCACATTTTTCTCCATTACCTATCTATCCACTGTATACCACACACCCTACTGTCCATCTCACACACATTGTCACCTAGACACACACATGCATTTGTATTGCTTCCCTTCTCTGTTTTCACCAAGCCACTAATTCCTGAGAGCCACATTGGTTCATTGAACACACATACATTTCACTTAAACTGAAACCTGTGATAAAGTTGCACACAGTCCCCTCACATGTTCACTTACCCACACACACTCCTAAACCTGTAATTGACACATATACACACACTTTCTCTATTGATTTTCTGAATAGTCTACACACACATATAGGCACACACATACACATGCCATTACCCTACCATTCTATGTAAATATATATATGCATATATATCTCTCTTTATGTAATAATATGTGTGGCCTATAGGTAATTAGACATTACCTATACTCTTGAATATAGGATGTGGTATGCATATATATAGATGTATATTATAGTTAGCCATGCATGCCATGTATGTTATAACTTATAGCTAGTGTTTTGATACCCCTCTCATGTACACCTCCATGTTCACACACACATAGCCTTACATGCTAGTTCCCTCTCTAACTTTCTCTTATTGTATAATGTTCTAAATATATGAAATCCTATATACATATAGCTATATATAATTCTATGATAAACAGTCATGTAATGTGCCTTGATGTGTGGCTTGTGTTGGCTTGTATATCCTTGTGATTGGTGTGTGATTGCTAGACTAGGCTTGGTTAGGCCTAGTGAGACTTGTTTGGGCTAGGACTTGACCTAGTTGACCTAGTTTGACTAGTGTGGTTGACTACAGTTGACCAAGTGTTGACTTTAGTCTAGTTTGACCTCGACAGCTTACAGACGCATCGTAGATTACATTTATCATCCCCTGTATACATCTTGACTTGTGTTGCTCTAACTAGAAGTCATGTATCTCATCTCGGATAGTACATTTACTACAGCTATTCAGATACCAGGCGAGTATATTCTCTGATCATTTCATAACTTGCTTAGAATTATATTCCTTCTCTAGTTTACCTTATCTGATGCTGTCACGATATTATCACGGATTGGTACTATATGGATCCCTACATTGAGATGTTATCCCCCTCGGGAGCATCGGATACATCGTGTCATGTGTTTCATGTACATCGTGTATTCCTCGCTCTCATGTTATTCATGTTTATCATGTGCTTCATGCTCGTTCGTGCTCGCTCGTGTACTCTTATGTGCTATAATGTTCGATCATGTTTTTCGTGTATTCATGGATAACCTATACTTCATTTGCACCTTTCATGGGCCTTCATGTGGAATTCATTTGTACTCAGTTTCTGAGCCCTCATGTATTCTTCATGTACTCCCATCTATGGGCTTCATGTGAAAATCTTGTACGTAAGATAACTTGTCTGGATCCTTGTGTATTGATTGGGGTATGGAGGAGTATAAATAGTCATGTGAACAATTCCAAAGTAGTATAGCCATATACGCCTCTTTAGTATATTCATGTGCAAATCCAGCCGTTCACATGTCGACTTTGTACTCTAAATCACTAGTCACTGGTAGCTCTCTACGTATAGTAGATATTTCTATTACAGTTCTTTCTCTATTTACATCATGTACTTTCTTTCAGTTTTATCGTACTCTCTTACATGTCTATATTTTCTAACCTGTTATGATCTGCGTGAGATGTATTGTGCTCGCTCCTGTCCTGACTTGACCTGTTGAAAATTTTACAAAGGATGATGTGGAACCCTGCACCCCTTACTTTGGAGCTTTCCTAGATGACACTCGTGACCTGGACCCCTGGGAGGTTCAGGCAGCTGCTGAGGATGATACCCATGTTTAGCATATAGTCTAGGCTGTTCTTCTTTTATGATTAGTTGTTGTCCTTGATTTCAGAGTTGTATATTCTAGAGATGTTGAGACTGGTATTATTAACTTATGTTATTTCATTTTTGTTGTACCTCAGTTGAAGATTTTCTTATCTATTTTATCGTGCCATATTCTATCTCTAGTTGTGATTGAGTTGTACCTTCTGTGATTAGCCTCCAGTTGGAGATTATTCTATTTGTGTTAGTTATAGTTTATGACCTAGAACAGTGTTTTACCGCCGACACTGCGACGTAGGCTGGGCGCTGTTACGTACTCGTACCCTCACGGTGGGTACGGGTCGTGACATATTTTAGTGGTGGCCCATACAGGTCAATTTGTGTAGTGGTATTCGAACTAGAGTACCACTACAGCCTGCAGTAGGATTAGGATTTTTTTTGAGGTACTCAATCATATTAGGAAAAACTCTTAACTGGATTCCTGCCATCTAAATTTCTGTTGAAGATTGCTTCCTTGAATAACTGTCCTCCCTTGAATTATCGTTTCTCTCTCAGTATTGATTCCTTGTTTGATCTGTCTCCAGGATGGTGATTGAGACACGATCGCATCGCTCTGGCCCAGCAGATGCTGGTGAGAGGCCTACCACCCCTCACCCGATTGTGGACGCTGGGACTATAGCACCTCCTATTTCTGCTCATATAGGAGCTTCTGCAGCTTATGGGAGTGCACCTCCACCTGTCCGAAGGTCTTCTCCCGTCATTTTGGATATGATCAGCAGCAGTTGCCTCCAGGGATAGTAGATGCGGCCCAGATGTTTACCCTTTTCTAGCGATTCTTAGAGATGCAGCAGAGCCAGACTGCTGATTTTCGACAGAGCATACAAGATACTCACCAGTTGGTCAAGACGATAGTAGAGCTGGTGGCTGCTCAGCCACAGGAAGGTCAGAAGCAGCCGTATCAGCCGAGGACTCTAGACATCCAATCCTTTAAGAAGATGGGACCCCGAGACTTCAAGGGTACAGAGCGCATCATATATGCTGACGATTGGATAGAGCACATTGAGGAGATATTTCGATTGGCACAGATACCAACTGGATTACAGATCGAGGCAGCAGCCAGTCAGATACAGGACTTGGCCCGTACTTGGTATCAGACGGATCCGAGGGTTGGTACAGCCGGTCAGACTTAGGCAGCGTTCAAAAACTATTCAAGGAGAAATTCTTTCCTGATACAGCACTTAGTACTTTGGAGACGCAGTTCGAGAGTTTGGATCAAGGGAACCAGACCGTTGAGGAGTATGCTAGAGTTCTGCCGTTTGAGCAGATTCATCGAGGATCTTATTGAGGCCGGGAAGGCGAGGAGGTTCCGCAGGGGTTTGATCAGGAAGATCAGGTCATATACCGAGAGCGACCGTGATGCTACTTTCGAGCAGATTCTGGTATGAGCCATGGCAGCGGAGGACGATCTTGGACTGAAGGAGAAGAGGACGCTAGATACTCAGGGAGCTAGTGGCAGTGCGGGCCCGGCCAAGAGGCCCTACCTACAGATTCAGCAGCAGTATCCGCAGCAGATGCCCCGCTTGCAGATTCAGCAGCAGTATCCGTAGCTGACGCCACCTCTACAGTTTCAGCAGCAGTATCAGCAGCCGAGGGTCTACTTTCAGCAGTGGCAGTTTCAGGACTGTGTACCCTTTCAGCAGGCACAACAGCTACAGAGGCAGCAGCAGGCCCTGGTACAGCAGCTTGTTATTATTTGCCCCTTCTATAAGAGACCAGGGCACAATTGGGGTGAATGCCGGAAGAGGCTGGACAGATGTTTACTTTGCGGAGGATCTGATCATCGGCTGAGAGAGTATCCCGAGTCATCGGGACAGACAGTTCAGGGAGCAGGAGCTAGGGCTCCGGTAGGCCAGCAGAGGGGATTACCCTTACCGACTCAGCAGCAGAGGTACATGCAGCATCAGTAGCAGGCTAGGGGAGGCCAGCAGGAGCGAGCTTTCGCCAGGACAGTGAAGGATGCTCAGGCCGTTGGAGATCTAGTTGCAGGTTCCGTTCTTTTGATTCCATTTCCACAATTGCCTCTTATAGCTGTCTTGAATTTTGATTTCCTCTGTTCCTTGTTGATTGATCAATTTTGTCCTGTTGTTCTTGTGTTACGTTTGATTTTCTTCTGAGATAAATCATATGGGCTAGGTCACCTCGGTTATGGGATCTAGAATCTTCGATAGTCGTGTTTAGCTGGCATAGTGACGACATATAGTCAAATTTAGGACGTATTTCTTGGGTGTGGGAATTTAAGATTTTCGCTGCCAAGCATGCGGCAATGCAAAAATTTTAAATACCATAATTCTAGAGGTATGTGCCTTAGTCGAGGACTCTGTGATTATCGTAGCCTTGCTCACTAGTACGACGAAGATTCTGAGTATCATGATTTTGGATGGACGTATTGATTATCTGATGGTATGTTTGAGACTTTGATTGTGGGGTGTTTGACCTAGAAGGACTACTACCATTTTAATTTCGAGGATGAAATTTTTCTAAGGTGGTAGACTTGTAACACCCAGTTTCTAAAATGAGGGTAATTTTAAAATTGTGTTTTAATTTATTTAATTATGATATTTAATTAATATTAATTTTGGTGATTTTTAATCATTTTAAAACTACTTAAATATCATGACTTGTGATTTTGATGTGCAGCTAGTGAAACCGTAGAGACTGTCTACCCTAGAGCCTAACCATGTGATTTTGAATATCTAATTATCATTTTTAGTCTAGGGGTAATTTGGTTATTTTGACTTTTTAGAATTATTGATTTATTTAATGGATTGACGATTGTTGATTTGACTTTTACTAGTTGTGACTTAAGAGACTAACCTAGATGTTGACTCTAGTTAAGGTGACTTGATTAGCATGGTGAGACCCTAGTCTAACTTAAGTCAATCTAAGTTAGTCATGTAGGAATCAAGACTTGGATAGAAGGCTTAGTGATTTGGACCATAGGCTTGATACTTAAAATTTGGTTCCATGACTAGTACAAATAGGTCCATAGCCCATTAGACTCAACCCTAACCCTAACTTTCACTTTATGACCAGCCATCTAGGGCTATTCTCCTATAAATAATCTCCTCATTTATTATTCTTGCCTCTTTATTGAGATTTCAACATTTTGAAGAAAGAGGTAATGTTATTTCTTCCCCAAGCCCTAGTTTCTTCTTTTTAATTCCTTTTCCACTCTAGACTTTAGTATATGATTCTAATCTAGCCCTATTTCGTGTTCACGGAGAGAAATCTCAGGTTTGAACCAAATTGGAGCATTTGGCTATCAAGGAGAACATCCCCCTATTTGAGGCTTTTCTTACAATTTGCACCTATAGGTAAAACCCCTTAAATTGATTTAATATTCTGATTTCTTTGCATATTAGGCTAGATCTAGGTGTTCCCTAGCTGTCCTCGAGTTTTGGGCACAATTCGTGTCCATTTCGTGTCCGTATCGGACACGTATCATAATAGGTACATAGGTGTTTGTAGAAGTGCCCCTTAGGATTTTATTTTCGATTTTTGAAAAACTAATTACATAGATACCTAGGTCTATATGTGTATGATAATGTTTGTGAAGACTGATATGGATTTTGTGTCATATTCGTGTCAGAATTGGACACGCACACGCGCGCAGCAGGCTGCGCACAGTGCCCTGCTGCTCGGGCACTGTAGCGGACACGACACAGCACGTATGGAAACGAAAATTTTTGGACACCTAGGCCACGTGTCTGACACTACACTGACAAAATTTTAGGTAATATTATCGAGTATATTGAGAGAAAACCCTCCTGTACGAAATTGCACTGTCACGCACACGCGCAGAATTGCTTTACTGATACGCACCTGTGGTTCGGACACGACACGTCCCCGACACGATTCAGGGTGATGGACACCTAGACCTATCCCTGGCGAACACTTATGCACAAGTACGGGACACGAGTTGCTCTGTGTCGCGAGCACGAGGCTTCGTCCTTGTCGTACGACACTGCTGTGTCAGTTTCACTGTTTTGGGTATTTTGATTTACTTTGACACCTCGTGTCCTGTTTGTTGGACACAAATGCATCCCTCTGACACGCAATCACATGTACTTCATGTTGGCACATTTTGATTTGCATATTAATTAGGTTTTCTACATGATTTTTGGGTTCGATGGTATTGTTTGATACTTATATTGAGTTTTCGAAAATATGCCAAGAGTTCTAATTCGAAACAGAGTTTCAAATAAGTTCTTATGTGTTTTACAAGAGTTTATTTTTGTTCTAAATTTGACTCTCAAGATTGTTTAGGTTTGGATGTGGTGTTGGGTTTCGAAATCAAAGAGTTTCCATATTTCTGATACATGAACACTGACAGTGAAATTTTTAAGAATTTGAATAACTTATGAACTGTTCATTGATTTAAATTATGATGTATATTACACCTATATCTATCTGAGAATTAACCTACTTGTTAGAGATCATCATGGCATAAGAAATTTAGCTTTTGAATTTCATTTGAGCTTAAAATTGTATTGAATTTATGCACTGTTTAGGTGAACATTGAACCTGAGATTCACTTATGAATTTTCTAAAATTTTCATACGTGATTACTATTCTTGAATGATAAATTTAATGTTGTACACCAAGGTATATGGCTGCCTGATACCTGGTTAAGACTGAATGGAAGTTTGAACTTAGAACTGAGTCATATTGGCTTAACTGGAACTGTCAAGTTGAGAACTTCTTAGATTCGAATTGGGTTCATATATAGAACCTGAGATTGAATGGATGTATCAGGAAATCTGAGAATGGTGGTCTTTCACACCTTGATTCATATATTTAATTACACACTTACTGTTTTAATTTCTGAGAATAAGTTTGACACTCATACACATGAAAATTGGTTTATGTAGACTGAATAGCTAAGAATGATTCCACACATTGGTTCAATGGTTGCAAACGCACTGATTTGAATACATTCACACACACTCAGCTCTGTCCTACAATCATTAACTGCTACATATATTCTTCCACTGCACCTTCACATTTTTCTCTATTACCTATCTATCCACTGCATACCACACACCCTACTGTCCATCTCACACACATTGTCACCTAGACACACACATGCATTTGTATTGCTTCCCTTCTCTGTTTTCACCAAGCCACTGATTCCTGAGAGCCACATTGGTTCATTGAACACACATACACATTTCACTTAAACTGAAACCTGTGATAAATATGTTGCACACAGCCCCCTCACATGTTCACTCAGCCACACACACTCCTAAACCTGTAATTGACACATATACACACACTTTTCTCTATTGATTTTCTGAATAGTCTACACACACATGTAGGACACACATACACATGCCATTACCCTACCATTCTATGTAAATATATATATGCATATATCTCTCTTTATGTAATAATATGTGTGGCCTATAGGTAATTATACATTACCTATACTCTTGAATATAGGATGTGGTATGCTATATATAGATGTATATTATAGTTAGCCATGCATGCCATGTGTGTTGTAACTTATAGCTAGTATTTTGATACCCCTCTCATGTACACCTCCATGTTCACACACACATAGCCTTACATGCTAGTTCCCTCTCTAACTTTCTCTTATTGTATAATGTTGTAAATATATGAAATCATATACATATACTATATATAAATTCTATGATAAAATCATATGAATGTGCCTTGATGTGTGGCTTGTGTTGGCTTGTATATCCTTGTGATTGGTGTGTGATTGCTAGGCTAGGCTTGGTTAGGCCTAGTGAGACTTGTTAGACTTGTTTGGGCTAGGACTTGACCTAGTTGACCTAGTTTGACTAGTGTGGTTGACTAGATTTGACCAAGTGTTAACTTTAGTCTAGTTTGACCAATACAGCATACAGACGCATCGTAGATTACATTTATCATCCCCTGTATACATCTTGACTTGTGTTGCTCTAACTAGGAGTCAGGTACCTCATCTCGGACAGTATATTTACTACATCTATTCAGATACCAGGCGAGTACATTCTCTGATCATTTCATAACTTGCTTAGAATTATATTCCTTCTCTAGTTTACCTTATCTGATGCTGTCACGATATTATCATGGATTGGTACTATATGGATCCCTATTGAGATGTTATCCCCCTCGGGAGGATCGGATACATTATGTCGTATGTTTCATGTACATCGTGTATTTCTCGCTCTCATGTTGTTCATGTTTATCATGTGCTTCATGCTCGTTCGTGCTCGCTCGTGTACTCTCATGTGCTATCATGTTCGGTCATATTTCTCGTGTATTCATGGATAACCTATACTTCATGTGCACCTTTCATGGGCCTTCATGTGGAATTCATCTGCACTCAGTTTCTGAGCCCTCATGTATTCTTCATGTACACCCATATATGGGCTTCATGTGAAAATCATGTACGTAACATAACTTGTCTGGATCCTTGTGTATTGATTGGGGTATGGAGGAGTATAAATAGTCATGTGAACAATTCCAATGTAGTATAGCCATGTACGCCTCTTTAGTATATTCATGTGCAAATCCAGCCGTTCACATGCCGACTTTGTACTCTAAATCACTAGTCACTGGTAGCTCTCTACGTATAGTAGATATTTCTATTACAGTTCTTTCTCTATTTACATCATGTACTTTCTTTCAGTTTTATGTATCGTACTCTCTTGTATGTCTATATTTTCTAACCTGTTATGATCTGCGTGAGATGTATTGTGCTCGCTCCTGTCTTGACTTGACCTGTTGAAAATTTTACAGAGGATGATGAGGAACCTTGCACCTATTACTTTGGAGCTTGCCTAGATGACACTCGCGACCTGGACCCCTGGGGAGGTTTAGGCAGCTGCTGAGGATGATACCCATGTTTAGCATAGATAGTCTAGGCTGTTCTTCTTTTTATGATTAGTTGTTGTCCTTGATTTCAGAGTTGTATATTCTAGAGATGTTGAGACTGGTAGTTATTAACTTATGTTATTTCATTTCTGTTGTACCTCAGTTGAGGATTTTTTATCTATTTTATCGTGCCATATTATATCTCTAGTTGTGATTGAGTTGTACCTTCTGTGATTAGCCTCCAGTTGGAGATTATTCTATATTGTATTAGTTATAGTTCATGACCTAGAACAGCGTTCTACCGCCGACACTGCGGTGTAGGCTAGGCGCTGTTACGTACTCGTACCCTCACGGTGGGTGCAGGTCGTGACAGCTTTCAACACAACCATAATAGGCAACACCCACTCTGGAAGGAGAAAGAGCTCTCCAAAGCCGGGAGCGCCACAATTCCGATCTGCGGCTCTTCCAGCATAACAGCGACAGGGCTCGAGCATCCCGATCTTTGGTTGCAACAGGCACCTTCTGCCTGCCTCAGAAGCCTTCGACCCTGACTTTTGTATGTAACAGTCACCTTCAAGTGCATGAACGAAGACAAGTCGTCGCATCTTCACCTTCGGGAGCATCTCGTCAACAGAATGTGCTCGAGCAAACAAGTTCATTCGGGAAGACGTGAGAGAACGAGAAGCAAACTCTCTCCTTGCTACTATTTATAGGCCGGACAAATTAAACCCATGCGCCAAGTGGCGGGCTCTCCGAATCCCGTGCAATGAATTTGTATTTATGGTGATGTACCTGGCGCTTCAAATTCAGCCAAGTTAAAACGGCTATTTAAAGCACTTAAAGAACACAAAAGTCGGACCAATAAAGGAACGTCATGCAAAAGGATGCGCCGGTCAGACACCGCGCATCGTACAGACGGGCCCATCGGTTCCAAAGTGCCCCGTATGGATGCGCCCAACAGAGCACAGATCCATGCGTCCTATTCAAACATGGACCCATGCGCCCATTTCGGCTCGTCACCTATCAAGCAATTAATGCTCAAGTGACAGAGTTGGCATCACGTCCCCCGAGGACTGGACAGTTAGCAACTTTTTCAGAAGACGAAGCGTCACTGACATCAGCATCATTATTACTTTCCCCCGACGGTTACGACCCACGTGGCCGACCAACCACTCGCATGCGCCTCAGCGGCCATGCGGCTGAAGACTCGCATGCGCCTCAAAAGCCGTGCGCCCAGACTGGTTCGTGACTTCTGAAGATTGTGAGCCAAAGTCTTCTCATGCGCCCAATCCCAGGCGCATCCTATCAGATCACTCTCCACCAAATCCGAGATCTTTGAGCAACGGACATGTGCCACGTGTCCTTTGACTCAATTCAGCCTATGAAGGGGTGCTAATCACCCAAGATCTCAGCAACGGAAAGATCCTCTCCCCTGCTACGTGTTAACTCACAAATACAGCATGAAGGATTCAACCCACAAATGATGGTGCATCATCCATGCGCCTCCCGCAGCTTCAACCACGTGGCTTCCCCACGTATAGGCGCATCCTACATATGCGCGCATGAGCAGCCAGCCTGCAAACTATAAATAGAGGGATCATTTCCTTCTTATAGGGGGTAATACAGACGTACACAGACAGAAAAAGGCATCAGAGTTATCATCCACCAAGATCGGAATAGACACTCAACGTCTTCTTCCCATCTGCAAACTCCAGCACCCAGAGCAACTCAGACCTTCAGAGAATCGAGAACCGTCGTCAGATCGTCAACGGAGTCAACGCATTACCACTAGCTCCATCGACACAGGGACCCAGATAAACAAAGTGTTCTCCTACGACTACATCTAAGTCCTACATTGTAACACTGTTCTATTTGTAATTGAAATTGTAATAAAAAGATTTTAATGGCAAACAAGTTGGCGACTCTGCTGGGGACCTCTTTCTCCTCCACCGAGAAAGCTGTGTCGCAATCCGACGACATGAAGGTGGGCTCCTCCCACAAGACGCTGGTCGTATGCCTCAATCAACAGGCGTATGAGGAGTTTATCTCTGAAGGCAGCGCAAGTCCTTCGAAGCGGCTGCCAAAGCCGAAGAAGACTCGTCAAGTCTAGGTGCGCAAGGTCGAGGCCCCTGGCACCACCACTGAAGGGGATGAATCCGATGCAGTCCACCCTTCTCGCTGACGTCCTCAGTAGCCAGGATGCGCCCACTGGTGCAGCGCATCTCTCGGAAAAGCGTGGTGCTGGACACGAGCGGTGGTTGTGGAGATGTTGGCAGGCGAGGAGGAGCGAGGTTGGTGGTGGTGGACGTGCTCGGGAAAGGCTGTGGCGAGGACGGGTGTAGGCAGGCGGCAATAGGTTTAGGGTCAGATTTGGATGAGTCATGTCGGGTGTGTCCGATACGATGGAGACGGAGGTTCGAATCTGTCGGACCCGGAACAGAGCTATAGATGTATTTGTATAAGAACTCATAGTGGAGAGGGAAGGCACGGACACGGACACGATGCACTGTATGGATGGAAATTGTGGTAGAGAATTATGGAGGAGTACTTCTCCTTTTATAGGAGGTAGAAATTCCCATTAGGATAAGAACTTGGGTTTGTTTAAACCCCATTTAGATAATTCAAAAAATCAATTCTAAATTAAATTCCAATTTAAATTCAAATTTTAAATCTAGATAATCTAGACTCAAATTAAATATAAATTCTACTTTTAAACTATTTAAATTAATCCATAAAATCAAATCGAAATTTAAATGGCCACAATAACTTCCAAATATATTTTTCAAAATAACAATAATAATAATTTCAAAAATAATAAATATTTTTAAATATCTTTTCGAATAATAAAATATTAATATTAATAAATCTCGAAAACTACATTTTTATTTAAATATAAACTAAAAATATTTAGAAAATATATACGTATGCACAATAATATTATTATTATTAACTATTATAAACGAAAGACTTTTTATAAATAAATAAAATAAAGATTTGGAAATGTTGGTATGATAGCTAAAATAATTATTACATATATTATTTTAAAACTGTAAAATAATAATAAAAATTTTTCTAAAAATATGTACGCTTGCACATATTCGCACTCGTCGAGCAAATTCGATAATAAGAAAATTTCGTGCGCGACGTACACTGCAACTACGCACGTACAAATACAAAAAAATAATCAGTACCAAATTTATATAAAAAAATATAGTAGAAATTTAGGGGTTTTACAAAGTCTGACGCTCAAACTGCTCCACTGCCAACAGAATCTCTAAGTAGAGTCCCTGTTGAAACCGCTGGGCTCTATCGAACTCGGTCGCCACCAAGGTGGGAGCAAACCGACTAAGTCTGGAAAACTCGGCCGCATATCCAGCGACCGTCCTGTCCATCTGCTTCAGAATGGTGAACTTGGTCTGTAGATCGTACCGAGCCACAGCATCGAAGTACTTGGTCTGGAATCTAACGGAATACTGCCCAAGCAATAGGTGCCACTAGTCCAACGGCCTGCGCTGCCCACCAACTGCGGGCTAGATCCAATAGCTGCAGGCGCACTACGGCCACCTTCTCATCTTCCGGGGGTCTTCGCTACCTCCAATATTACCTCTGTATCCTGAAGCCATGCATCAGCAGCGATAGCATCTTCTGCTGCCATCAAGAATGAGGGTTCAGGCGCTTGAAACTGTTCGATGCACTGTTCCCATGATGTCCACCTCTGCCCAAATTATCTGCCACTTGCCTGATGCAAGGCTTCTCCTCGACGATCTTGAGAAGCTAACAATGATCTGATGAGACCTACCAAAGTGCCATCATCAGGCTCTGCAGGCTGAACTGGCTGGACTAGTGTCTCTCCTCCAGTTGGCATGACTCTGGAGGCCACTCCTGAATGCTGGACTTGATCTCCTGGTTGCTGCTGGTCCACGGGAGGTGCTCCGCCTTGCTGATCGGCAGGTCCAGGAATAATGCCGCTGAAGAAGACGACATAGGGAACAATAAGGAAGGACCAGGACAGATCAACGATACAAGTATGTGATCAGGTCAGGATTACAGGGATTCAGAGGATACGAGCAGAGATCAAGGACGAGTACTGATTGAGACATCTATTCGGTAAACCCTCATATATCTTGATTTACAAGACCTGTATGGGCTACCACTTAAACCATGTCACGCCCCAGAACCAGAACACTGGAGAACGGGGACAGACATAGCCAGCTACATATAATAAAATGGGATCCACTCCACTATACGGTCACGGCTGTCTAGATATATGAGGGTTCATCTACAAGCTATCAGTTTCTTATGGTCAATAACAAACCTAGTATCTCAATCACAAGCAAGTAAGTAAATATTACAAGATGTAAGATCACCAAATATACAATAGTAAGGCATCCCAAACATTACATATTCAGCTGATCATGAAGCTAGTCGTTACAAAATATGAGGACTAGTAAAAGTTTTGTCATACATGATCAACCCTAGGATCTGTCAATCATGTTACAGCCCGTAGGTAGACAATAAATAAAGGTACAACCGAGCTAACACGCGCTCGCCGGCTAAACGCCTCAAAAGAATATTTTTACAATAGAGTGGAAGAGCCAAAATAAACCCACTCGTTGCCAGGGTTTCGTCTAGTGGTCACCATCTGGCAGGAAAGTCGGTAGATCCTCTGAAGCTGCTTCGAAATCTGGCCATACAAAACCAGCTGGGTCAGACCCCAGAAAGAGCAAGTGCCATAAAGGAAGCTTCACTTAGGAACTAAAACCAGCAATTAGCACAAGAATATAATTACATAATAAAAGACAGTAATTAAAGAAAAACATGACATGAGATATACGATGAGATAACCATGGGACTATTCAGATAACCAGGATACAACCCGTAAACCAAACAAGGACCGGGGTTGTAACCCTTTGTCTGAACAAAACTTGGTTTCTTCCACCATTTATCGGCAAGATAAAATAAAAAATCAGGACATGTAACAATCTTGTACAGGATCAAGACAAGACTAGACTAGACTGATTGAACTCCATCTAATATTTTACGGCCAAGCAATAAGTACGACTTTATACTTTAACTAACTAGGGTTATCACAGGCCTAGTTACTAACAAGATGCAGTGAGATTATTCCACAGCCACAAGCCCTACAGACCATCCAGGTTATCCAGGTCGAATATTAGTACAATAAGGGTGCAACACATGACAGTGTGCTGGAAATGTGCCCTACTCGTCGGCAGGCTACAGATCCCAAGTGGGGCGTCCAGATAACGGGATTGCCTGTAGCTAGAAAAATCTCTTCATGACTACAGGATTATTCTAGTAATTAGCCTTAGTCGATTTAGTAGGTACCCCTGACCGTGGTACTCAAGGGTCCCCGTCCTAGACATGATGCAAGACAAGACGGGTTCATTTGTAGAAGCACAATCGTCCACAGTGTCCAGGTCATTCATACTTGTCATGTCAGGTTAGCCGTTGCAACAATATTTTGAGAAATATCATGTCAGGTTTATCATATCAAGAGTGCACCACGACGGGCCACTATCATGTGAGGTATATCATGTCAAGCATATCATGTCAAGTTCACTGTCAGGAGTACGCCACGTCGGGCCTCTATCATGTCTGTAGAAGCATGAAAAAGAATAAAGAAAGGTCTATACGGCTAAGAATCTCCATACAGCTCAGAGAGCCCATGCGATTCAAGGGTCCATGCGGCTCAAGCGTCTATGCGGCTCGGATAGGCCCAGAGCCACGTGGCCTTCAACAGCTTTTTTTCCTTCATCTTTAGCTGTATTTAATGCCCTGACGGCTGACGGCTCTGACAAATGACAGCTCTGACATAAAGGTGCAATATTGACTAACATAAAGGCGTGTTCCTAGGGAAGAAGAGGAAATCTTTTTACAGCTGGCAGAATCCACCGAGTCCCGAGGCATGCGGCTGCTGTATTTATGCGGTCGTCCACTTTATGCGGCCGTCCACTTCATGCGGCCACCTAGCTTCATGCGGCTGCATCCTTTATGCGGCCGCCCGTCAGCATGCAGCTGCCCATCTTCATGTGGCTACATCCTATATGCGGCCGCCCGTTAGCATGCGGCTGCCCATCTTCATGCGGCTGTTCATCCCCATGCGGCTGCCCATCTTCATGCGGCCATCCATCCTCATGCGGCCCACTCATATGCGGCTCTGCCAAGATGACCCAGTGAAGACACGTTGTACTTTTTACAAGGATTGAGACACGTGGCAATCTTATCTTCATGGAATTATGGGTGCTAACAAATCCTAACAAAATTAGATTTGTTGCAATCACCATAATTGCCCAGATCAAGTCAAATCGAGCAAATTAGACATGTGGCAAGCCATCACAAGTCACAAATATTCATGGCAATCATTATTAATTACCACAGAGATTTGATGCAATCTGTATTAATTACCTAGATTTGCTACAATCAAAAAGAAGGGCCCAGATTAATTGATCCTTAACCGCCGACTTATCAAGGAGGCAATCATTGCAAACCCTAATGATTGTATCCCACTCCTATAAATAGCAAGGTGCCATTCCCTTACAGATTTGGACTTTTCTGAAGATCACGAGAGCACTTGGAGAGACTTGAAGAGAGATAGCAGAGAGACAAAGGCCCACGTAGAGGGTATCCTGAGAGCATTTCTTCTCCGGAGCCAAGGCGACATCCGATCGTCCAAGGAGTAAGGCAGAGCTACCGTCGCTTTCCCGAGCCTCTACCGTCACCCACCATAATCTAAAATAAACAATTATACTTAGATTGCTGTACCTAGGTTTTCGTCCCTAGGCTTTCTTTGAACAAGCGAGTTTGTATTATGAAGTAAAAGTCCAGTCCTCCGATAATTGTTCTGTTCTTTTATATTTTATGGCAAACACGATGGCGACTCTGCTGGGGACAAACTTCTCCACAGCTGAGGAGTTGGTGACGCAATCGGATGCAGCCAAACTTGGCTCCATACAACAAAAGATGGTCGTCCGCTTCGACCAACAGGCGTTTGAAGAAATGCTCTCCGACGGAAGCGCTGGTCCGGTCCAGAAGCGAACCCGCACAAAGAAGGCTCGCAGGGAGTGGAGGCCAAAATCATTTGCTCCTCCCCAAGCTCTGGACGGAGTACTCTCTGCTGCCCAAGACGACGAAGGCAACTCTCATGCGGCCCCACTTCAAGCCATAGAAGACTCTGCTATCCCCAAGTCCGGCAAAGGAAAGTACTACGATACTGGACTTGCAGGGGCAAAGAGTGATTCTATGTGCCCCAGGAAGAAGCCGAATAAAGGCACTAGCCACAAAACGAAGACTCATGCGGCCAAGATTGCCAGCCGCATGAATGATGTCCATGCGGCCGAACTGCCAGCCAAATGTATAACACTCATGCGGCCAGGATTTCCAGCCGCATGGAGAAGAATTATGCGGCTGAGACTTCCAGCCGCATGAAGAAAGCCCATGCGGCTACGACTGCCAGCTGCATGAAGACTGTTGATTCCAGCCGCATGCCGCCTGCTCCACGCAGCTCGATCTTCGACCGCCTCTCCTATGGTCCTGATCTCTCGTACTCCCGAAAAGACATGTCTGACTCTCTCCAGCACCACTTAGACTCTTCCTATTATGTGCCCTCACGCACTAGAGTAAAGAAGTCTAGGGCAGCGAGAGCTTGGCAAGCTCAGTCCGCTGACCCGACCTCTGACCATCCGAGCATTCCACATACTGTTATGCGGGCCTCTGATGGGAAGTTGTACAGAACCACTCGAGTCCAGCCCCCGGCGACAAACAGACAGGATGGTTCCCAAAAGTCTTCCAAAATCCAAGAAGCAAACATGGTCGTTCCGGACCCATCTGACTTGCGTAAGGCCATCCTCCATAAACGTAAGGAAATAGAAGAGGCCTCGGGGTACAAAGAGTCCTCCCACGGACGTCACTGCACCCAGGTCATCGTCAACTGCTGTTACAATAATGTGACGGTACGAGAAGACCGGCAGTCCGTCTTCTAAAGACTGCAACAACCATGTTCAGAGGATGAGGCACCTCCCGTCGTCTCCTGCAACTCTGCTCAGAAAATCCTTACCGATGGGAGAGAAAAGAAGACAAACGTTTCCAGCCCGAAGATTTCAACCACTATGACTAAGAGACTATCGTCTAAGCGGTTGCCCACCACCAGAGTTTTCTAAAGTACCCGTTCAGAGACAAAATCTGCTACAGTGGAAGATTTATCGTCCACATCACTGGAGGTTGCTAGAACTGGGGGTAGCACTCCTCCGAACCTCCACGACAATCCGATGTTCCAAGAAGACGAGTTAGGGGAAACAACTCTCCTATTAGATGCAGCAAATCCCGACGTCCCCGAGGACGTCCACAATTCCCAAGACGAGGCAAACTCGAAAGCTGGGGGTATTGTTCCTTCTGAGTCCGAACCAGAGGAAGTGTCCGAACCAGAGGAAGACATTCCCACATACCCTGATGACTTCTCGTTACAGGGGTATGATTCAGAGTGTACGTCATCCACCGTCCCTTCCACTTCTACTCATGTCAGGACGGCATTCATGACAAACGACGAACATGATGGTCCCAGTGATCGCCAACGCATCGACACACTGGAGGCCATACTGCGCACTTTGGTCAAATTCGTGGACGAGATCAAAGCAGCCCTCCCTACTCTGCAAGGAGGGACGCCTGGCCAAACAAACTTGGGTCCCACGGTCAATGCAGACTCTAACTCAGCGGCACCAAACCCGGGCAATATTCCTCCTGAAATGTCGGCTCCTACCGCTGCAGACGAAGCCAGAGAGGCAAGAAGAGAGGTCCAGAAGCTCTGAGCCATGTTCCATATCCGAGAAAACTGTCAAGACCTCAGGATACGACAACCGTATCCCGCTGCGTGGAGAGATGTTCCCTTCCCACCAAAGTATAAACCATTCCACATCAACCCATATGATGGAAAGACCTCCGCAAGTCGGTACATCACTTACTTTGAGGTCACCATCGACCATCTGCCCCATGACGACGCCATCCTTACACGATTATTCATCGGAGCATTGGAAGGGGTCGCCTTCGACTGGTACCGTAACCTGCCAGACAACTAAATCCACTCCTTCGCCAGCTTCAAGCGCATGTTCTTGGAGAGATTCTACGAAGTAGGACAGGATGTCACAATGTCCACCCTCATGGACGTCGTTCAAGGGGAGAAAGAGCTGACAAGGAACTATATTGAGTGGTTCCGCCAAACCGCCATGAAGTTGTCGTCCGGTAATCCGGATTCCTGTTTAATTAAAATTTGCCAAAAGAGACTGCTCCCAACAATCAGCCTCTGGATGGGCGAAAGTCAATTTAAGGACTGGAAGACGTTCATCATCAGTGCCACTAGCGTCGAAGACAGGTTAAAGAAGGCTCGCCAACTGGGACTGTACATCTCGGAGGGAGAGGACAAGGGCAAGCGCTCTAATACCAACAACAACAATGGGGATAGCTCCTCCAACAATCGGGACAACAAGGGCAAGCAGGCTATGGTGGCCGACACAGCCCAGAAACCTGAGTCAAAACCGACAAACAAGCAATGGCCACAAATGACCTACTCTTTCGAAGACGGCCATGTCAAGCCCATCTTGGACATGCTCATACAAGGAGATAGAATTCAGCTCCCTCCACTAAGACGGGAACCTTGGCCGGCGGAAATGGAGAACCCAAAGTACTGCCATTACCACCGCTACGTCCACCATGCTACACACGACTGCTACCAACTGAAGCGATACATCCAACATCTCATCGATTCGAAGGCTCTGGCCATTGACTTCGAAGAGGTAACCATGGCAGCCAACATGGTGTCTGTACAGTTTGGCAGCTTCCCTCTAACAGAGACTCAAGATGGCATGGTACCCATTCCTCGGGCGACAATGGAGATTGCTAAGCTTCCATCTCCTCGAGATCAGGCTACTGGTCTGGTACCTCTCACCACGTCACGAGGGGAGGTCATGTGGGTCCATCCAGATTTGGTACCAGAAGTAACTCAGTCCGTACCACTCCCTATTGGCAGAAAGAAGGGTGGAAAGGTTAGATCCTGCCGTACAATTTTGATAGATGTCGAAGAAGCCACAGCTGTCGTCACTCAGTCCGGTGCTCAATCCCAACCTATGCCAGATAACTCGGCTGAAGAGCATCAGCCGGCCACTGCTGACACTCCGGGACCTTCCCTACCTCCAACGATCGACAAGCCTAGGCCGAAGGAGACTCGCTTTGACAAATTCCTCTGAAAAGAGGCACCTCATGGGCTAGAAAGGCCCTACAACTTTGACATCTTGGCACAATTGGCCAACACACCGACCAAATTGTCATTATACGAGCTCCTGAGACTCTCCAAGGATGTTCGCACGGCTTTGAGCGACGCACTCCAGAACGCCGACGCATATCTAGCTCAGGTCAACCTCACGGGAGAGAGCCCGCCTGTAGATCTCCAAGACAGCGCTTGCACGGGAGCGATGCCCAACATTGTCTTTACTCCACAGGATATGCTCATTAAAACCAACCTGCACGATCGACCGCTATATTACACTGGATATATCAGCGACGTGAAGGTGGATCGGATGCACATTGATCCTGGTTCTTCCATAAGCATCATCCCGAAAGGTCTATTACATCATCTCCGCATTCCTATGCATCGCCTGACGCCAACAAGCACTGCCATCAGCGGTTTCAATTCGGGCAGGAGCTACCCGATTGGAAAGATTCGTCTGAAGTCCCAAATCGGCAATCTTCAGTCAGAAGTAACTTGTTACGTCATAGATGCGGACACTTCCTATAATATCCTCTTGGGGCGCCCTTGGATACACGATTACATGATCGTGCCTTCCACGCTGCACCAGGGCTTCATGTATGTCGACAAACACAGCTTCGTGAGGACAGAATTTGTCGATATCGATCCCTTCAAAGGGGTCGAATCCTACTACTCAGACTCCTGCCTATACGAAAAGTCGAAGAGGTACCTTGGTGATGGAGATGTGCAAGCTCGCATTGAGACGGCCACAGGATCAGAAGAACCCCTGACGATCCACCTCTAAGCTCGCAAACCTGGCAAGTCCGTACCCCTTACAGCCGCTCTGCGTAAGGACGCAATCAGCCTCTCGGCACAAGAAGAGCAGATGATAATCCGGCTGCCAAGGTTCGGCCAAGCGCCAAGACCCACAACGGAGCCACTGACAATCAGACTGCCTAGATTCGGCCAGCAACAAACGGAGAAGCTCAATCCCTCCGACAAACCAATGACGATACGTCTTTCCAAGAAGAATCGTCACCCCGATGCAAAGTCGGGGGCGTCCAGCGAGCCAACCACTCCCCGCCCAGCGTCGAGTACCAAACTGGGGGTCACTAGTCTACCAACAACTCCACATTCTGCTCCACTAGCAGAACTTCTGATGATCAAGTTGCCCGAGTCATCCTCTCAGTCTTTACTTATACAGGGGGTGGCCGAAGAAGAACCAGAACTGGCCAAGTATGTGGCCGCTCACACTGATGTTCCATCTGCAGATGATGTAATCCTGCTAGAAAAGATACCTTACTTCATCAATAAAGGGCTATCTTTGAACTACATCGAGCTTAACAAGCTTTGTACAATATATGCTATGGAACACGGTATAGGCACTCACCTGCATACACAGGTGACAAATGTTTACACCGTAAATTAACTCACTCCCGTGGAAGGCACTTACTGTATAATCGAGGGAGGGGATCATCCAATCATCTTCGGTCGAAAAAATGAACCACAGTCCTTCACCATAGAAGAAGTCGATCTCGAATCGGACACCGGAAGACTGCCACTCTATCTATATAGCCCCCAATCCAAATATCTCATACAAAAATAGGGGTATGATCTGGAGACTACGCCAGGTTTGAAGTACGGCACTGGTCGACGATTACCTTTAAAGTCGCTAGTCCCGGCTGGCAAACCACAGGACTACTACAACAAAACCCGATGCGGACTGGGATATGTTACGCCTACAACGACCCCTGAAAGCTCAGATAAGGAATTCGACTGGCAGTCACACTCAACCGGATCACCAACTTCTGATTCGGATATCAGCATCGGGGATGTATTCAGGCAGGTCTTGTCTGTCAACATGGCATTCGCTGATGCTTACGAAGAGGGTAAAGACTTTCCTGAACTCCTCGAATTAGAGCCGTAGGCCCAACAACTGGATGCGCAATGGGAGAAACGGTTTGAACAAAGAGAGCCTCCTACTGAAGATGAGGTCATGCAAGTGGATCTAGGCAGCGACTCTTCTCCAAAACCAACCTTCGTTAGTAAAAGCCTGACAGACGAAGAGCGAGAATCGCTACTGGAACTCGTCAAAGAATATATCGATGTGTTTGCCTGGAACTATGAAGACATGCCAGGATTAAATCCCGATATTGCTTTTCATAAACTCAACATTCGGCCCGATGCGAAGCCAGTCAAACAACAACAACGACGCTTTCGCCCAAGCATCATGGATGCAATCGAAGCCGAAGTCAACAAACTGATAGTCAGCGGCTTCATTCGTGAGGAGCAACATCCAGTCTGGGTCGCCAACATAGTACCGGTCCTCAAGAAGAATGGAAAGATTTGAATCTGCATCGACTTCCACAATCTGAACGAGACGTGCCCCAAAGATGAGTTCCCCCTCCCTATCACAGATATCATGATTGACAACACCTGCAGCTTCGAACGTATGTCATTCATGGATGGCTTCTCAGGGTACAACCAGATCAAGATGTCTCCCGATGATGAAAAGTATACATCATTCCGGATACCAATAGGCACGTTCTGCTACACAGTCATGCCTTTCAGTTTAAAGAACACTGGCGCCACCTATCAGAGAGCCATGAGTATCATCTTCAGGGATCACCTACGCAAGACCGTGGAGTGCTATGTTGACGACATTGCCGTCAAAAGCCGATCTAAAGAAGATCATCTGCATGATCTAAGGACAGTGTTCGACCTAATGTGAGCGCACAGTTTGAAAATAAACCCTACGAAATCCTTCTTGGGCGTATCCAGTGGAAAGTTCTTGGGTTTCATAATCACCTCCCAGGGTATCCACGTAGACCCTGAGAAGACAAAGGCAATCATGGAGATGGGTCCCCCAAGAAATCTCCGAGAACTTCAAGGCCTCCAAGGGAGGTTAGCTTACATCAGGAGGTTCATTTTCAACCTCTCCGGGCGTTGTCAGCCATTCACCCATCTCACGAAAAAGGGCGTCTCATTCGTATGGGACGAAGAATGTCAGCGTGCCTTCGACAGCATCAAAGAATATTTATCGAACCCTCCAGTCCTGGTGGCCCCGGTTGCTGGAAAACCATTCCTGCTCTATGTACGAGCAATGGAGCATTCCCTCGGCGCTCTGCTAGCACAAAACAACGATGCAGGCCATGAGCAAGCTATATATTACCTCAGCCGAATGATGATTGGGCCAGAGCACCGATATACCGCCGTAGAGAAGGAATGCCTAGCCCTGGTGTTTGCCATTCAAAAAATGCGACACTATGTTACGGGGCAAACCATACATGTGATCTCACGAGTCAACCCCCTCAGGATCCTCATGACTAAACCAGGGGCACTCAGCTCTTGCATCGCTACATGGGCAATATTACTGTCCCCCTACCATATGATCTTCGTTCCGTAAAAGGCTGTTAAAGGTCAAGCTCTGGCAGACTTTTTAGCAGCCTACCCAGGCCCTGAGTCGGCCAGAATATACGAAGATATCCCAGATGAGGTCGCCGACTCGCATGCAACCACTCACGATGATATATGGCGAATGTTCTTCGAAGGCGCCTCAAGGACCGGACCTAAGGGCAACATCGTTGTCGGAGTCGGGGTGGTGCTGGTTTCTCCTTCCGGACTGGTGATCAATCGTGTCTACTCCCTCACGGAACCGTGCTCTAACAATGTGGCCGAGTACAACGCTTTAGTCATTGGCCTCCAACTTGTAAGAGAGCTGGGGGTAGAATATCTCGAAGTATATGGCGATTCACAGCGAATCGTCAATCAGATTCGGGGTTCATACGAGGTTCGCCATGAAGATATGATCCCCTATCACCAAATAGTGATCAACATCATCTCGTCATTTGAAGGGTTCTTCATCGAACACGTCCTCCGACTCCAAAATATCGAAGCCGATGCCTTAGCTGGCCTTGCCGCTTCCCTAGCAGTTCCAAACTATGCTCATCAATCGGTGGATGTGATAGGCCATGAACTGGTCTGTCCCACGAATAATGTTCAATTCGTGACGAGTTATTCCGCTCAGACGATCGACAAAGCATAAGACTGGAGACAACCATTCATTGACTTCGTAGTCTACGATATTCTGCCGGAGGACCCAAAGGAAGCCACCTCTATCAGAAGGCGTTCTCTCAGATTCTTCTACGATACAGAGACGAAAATGCTGTATCGCCGATCCTACGATAGATTATTGCTTCGATGTCTGTCAAACGCAGAAGCCAAAGAAGCCGTACGCGAAGCTCATGACGGTGTCTGCGGGGCCCATCAGCCTGGACCAAAATTGCAAGACCATCTTCGCCGAATGGGCTACTACTGGCCCACGATGGTAGCAGATGCGATAGACTATGCAAGGAAGTGCAAAGCCTGCCAAGTCCACGCGGACTTCATCCACCAGCCATCCGAACTTCTACATCCGACAGTGGCGTCCTGGCCATTCGAAGCATGGGGAATGGATATCATCGGTCCGATCGCTCCACCTTCTTCCCGAGGACATCGCTTCATACTTTCCGTCATAGATTACTTCTCCAAATGGGCGGAAGCTGTTCCGCTTGCAGAAGTAAAGACTTCAAACGTGATCAGCTTCCTCAAGCATCATGTCATCTATCGCTTTAGACTGCCCCGAAGGATCATCCACGATAATGGTCTGCAGTTCGCAAGCCACGTCTTCTATCGGTTCTACGACAAGCACCGTATCCAGAATATTGCTTCAACGCCATACAACCCAGCAGTGAATGGGTTGGCAGAAGCATTCAACAAAACAATTATCAAACTTCTCAAGAAGTTCGTATCGTCCAACAAACGCGACTGGAACGAGAAGCTTGGTGAATGCTTATGGGCGTACCGTACCACAGTCAGAACAGCCATAGGGAACACACCATTCTCCCTGGTGTACGGGAGTGTGGCAGTTCTCCCATTGGAGACTCAAATACCCTTGCTCCGCGTCGCTCTAACTTACCAATTGACGACAGACGATAACTATCGTCGTCGGCTATAAGAGTTGGAGGCCTTAGATGAAAAACGCCTATTGGCTCAACAACGAATCGAGCTATACCAAGCACGCATCTCTGGAGCCTTCAACAAGAAGGTTAAAATCATAATATTCTAAGTGGACGATCTCGTTCTAGCAGTTCGTAGGCCGATGGTCATGACTCACAAAACCGTCGGCAAATTCCAGCCAAAGTGGGAAGGTCCATTTATCATTGAGGCTGTATTCTCCAACGGTGCTTACCGCCTCGCAAAACAAAACAGAGACTTGCTCATGTTGCCCGTCAACGGCAAGTTTCTGAAGAAATATTATGTCTAAATGACATTCTCCTAATTCCGAATTATTGAGTTATGTACCTGCCGGTACCGCTGAACTCATATTCCAAAATCCAGATTATTGAGTTAGGTACCCACCGGTACCATTAAACTCACATTCACAAAATCCCAGATTATTGAGTCACGTACCCGCCGGTACCGTTGAACTCACATTCTCCAAATTCTAGATTGACGAGTTATGTGCCCTCTGGTACCGCTAAACTCACATTCACAATCTCCCAGATTATCGAGTTATGTACCCGCAGGTGCATCTGAACTTACATTCCGGTCACTCTTTCAGATAGTAAGTCATGTATGACCATACCTCTGAACTTATTTCTCTGAAAGAGCTCCTCCCTCATGATCCACTACCCGTACTCTCAGTGCACAAAAAGGGTAACAGATCCACAAAATTTTTAAAATGACCACGTCGATGTTACCTCTGAGTCGTTTCATTTTCGCCAAAAATAAATCACCCCTCTACATAGAACTTTCATGTCCTCATTACCTCTGAGTTGTTCTATGTACCCTTCATGGAGTCCACTCCTGCCATGTCCTCATTACCTCTGAGTGGGAAGCTCCATCGAAGAAACCCTCATATTTGCCATGTCCTCATTACCTCTGAGTAAATATGTTGGTTCTCTCTCGACTTATTATCTGTACCAAAAAAAACCCAGGGTACGCCAAGGATAATAGGTCCACAAATGTCCTCTATTAACCATAAATATCCTCCGTTGAGTCCACTCATGCCATGTCTTCATTACTTCTGAGTAGGAAGACTCCGTGGTAAAACCCTATACTTGCCATGTCCTTATTACCTCTGAGTAAGTATGTTAGTTTTCTCTCGTCCTATTATCCGTATCCTGAACTAGGGTACGCCAAGGATAATAGGTCTACAGATGTCCTCTTTGACCACAAATATCCTCCGTTGAGTCCACTCCTGCCATGTCCTCATTACCTCTGAGTAGGAAGACTCCGCGGTAAAACCCCCATACTTGTCATGTCCTTATTATCTCTGAGTAAGTATATTGGTTCTCTCTCATCTTATTATCCGTATCTTGAACGAGGGTACGCCAAGGATAATAGGCCCACAAATGTCCTCTGTTTACTATAAAATATTGTACTAAGTTTCCTAGTACATGCACATCATTCCTCATCATGCCCCGGGAGCCCAGCTGCTCCATGGCATTCTTTCTCCCGATACCCGGAACATCTATTACCACCTTGCTGTAGAATTTTTCTAGGTATCCCCATCAAACTTGTTATCCATACCTAAAACCTAGGTATGCCAAGGGTAACAGGTCCACAAATGAGCCCCCCAAGTAGGGCAAACACCGCCATAACACCACAAGCACAACAAGCAGTACAAATAAAGGGTAGAATAAAGCATACTCTTTTATTTTGGAAGGCGAAACTACTACATATTCTAGGGACAATGGTCCATTTAAAGAAAGGAAAAGAACGAAAATAAAAAGAAGAAAAAGGCCGACTATGGTTCGACATTACATAATTCCAGGAGGCAGTTCTTCACCAAGGCGGTCCCCCGTTCAAGCCGCTGCTTAGCTCGGCGCTCCGCTTCCTGGGACAACCGGTCCGTATCATCAAAATACATGTGTACCCGCCAGCCATCCTCCATCTTCTTCAGGGTAAGCTCCAGATTCGTAGAAGCTCGACTAAGTCTGTCAGCCTCCTGGATAACAAGTCCCTTTTCTGTACGGACGGCTTCGAGCTCAGACTCCAGAAAGGCCAACTTTCTTTAGAGCTCGAGGATCTGCTCCCTGGTGTCGATTACCCCGTGAGAGGCGGTCGCTTTCTGATCCGTGCAATCTTTATTTCTATGGCTCAATTGATCGTATAACTAAGACAGATCGCGACAGTCCTTCAGTATGGTCGGCTTGATCGAATCCCGAGCAAGCCTCACCTTCTCCACCATGGTTATGAGGAAAGTACGCTCTTGATCTATTGCTACAGATAGATCAGCTTGCCGCAGCACGTGAAACTGGGTCACGAGTCGATCAGCCTCTAGCAGTTTGGGCTCCAGAAGCGTAGCTAGCCCCGCCCTACCGAAAAGTGTTCTAAGGATGTCCATTTGGCCACCGGCGCACTGACGGGCCATAGCAAAAGGAGTCCTTCTCTCCACAGCAGCTTCGACCCCTCTCTTTAGGTGACGGTGAAAGCTGTCAACCACATCCTGTGACACTTCATCCAAAACTTCTGTAGAGGACGGCATCAAAGGAAGTGTGGCTGGCAGTGTCGAAGGAGTAGCATCGGAACTTGCCATCCCTGCCACCAGGGAAACAAATTCTGAGCGAAAAGACGTATGGATTGCGGCTAGCTCCTCTTCCGCCGCCCGAAGAGCTTGGATACTTGGCAAGGCAGAAAGGTCAACCCCCGAAACCATATTAGCAGAGGAGGACGCATGAAGCATTGTCCCCTGCCCCGGCTGTGCCGCCACTTGAGCCCCCGAACTCGATCCAGCTGAAGGCCCTTCAATATAGGTCGGAAGAGAAGAAGGCACATGTGCTTCCATCAGATCCCCTCCGGTAGAGTTTGCCCCGACAATGTCCGTCACCGGCAATGAAGAGGCGGGACCTGTACGTCCAAAGCAATCATCAATCCGCTTAACCCGAAGGATGTGCTGATAGAGTAAATAAGCCTCCGAACTAGTCAAGACTTGGCTTATCATACCAGCGGAGGATTGTGGAGGCTGAGATTCGTTCACAACCACCGTAGTCTCCTCACCAGCAACCTCCGAATAGAAGGCAGTCGGTCCCTCCGACCCAGCCACCCCAGAAAGATATGCAACTGGGTCGATATCGCCGGGCCGAGAGTCAGCAATCTCAGGGATAGGATCAGAAGGACCCACATCGCCTTGGGTCGAACCCCCAGCAACATGAGCGGCCTCCGCTGCCACCGGAAGGACCTCAGCAGAAACTGTATCGGTGCACACATCGTCGATCAAATTATGTAAAGCCGGATCGATTGCAGAGGCAGCCGCCGGCTCTGAAGACTCATCTTCTCCTTGTTTGCCATTGATTGTAAAAGTACAGAACAATTATCGGAGGACTGAACTTAGACTCACAATACAAACTCGCTCGTACAAAGAAAGCCTAGGGACGAAAACCTAGGTACAGCAGTCTAAGTACGATTGTTTATTTTAGATTCTGGGGGGTGACGATAGAGGCTCGGGAAAGCGACGGTCGCTCTGCCTTACTCCTTGGACGATCGGTACGCAGCCTTGACTCAGGGAAGATCTGCTTGGTCGTTGACGAAGAAACGCCTTCTTGCTCTCTCTATGATTGCTCTCCTGGCTTCTCTCTCTCTGTGTATATTCTTTCTCTGACTATGGGGGAAGTCTTCCTGTGTATACGTATTCTTCTCTGATTCTTTTTTTGTATATCTCTCTATCTCTCACAAGGAAATGGCACATTGCTATTTATAATAGTGGGATGTGATCGCTAGGGTTGCCAATGATTAGCTCTTGGAGATGGCGGCGGCCTGGGGATTGATCAATCCAGGCCGTTCATTTCTGATTATGACAAATCAGAACCATTAAGGGTAGATTACACCAAATCTCCATTAGCAATTAATGCTGATTGGCATAAATCTTCTTATAATGATTCTATCATATCTGTGAATAAATCAAATTTATTCTCCTGCCACATGCCCCAGATCATTGGGATTCGACCCGATCTTAGATTGCCATAAATCTGGGAAATTGATCGGCTGAGGACGCGTGTCCTGGGAGCCAATGGTGAGACTGGAATCGCATGCAGATTGGGCCGCATGAGATTTGGGCCGCATGAATTTTGGGCCGCATAAGACTTGGGACACGTGTCAGAACTGTCTGGGCAGTGGCCCCCTCCTTCAGACTTCTGAACCATATGATGAGCCGCATGAACCGCATAATGGTGTGTCTGCTTGAGCCGCATGGGCATGATCTTCTTGAGCCGCATAGGGATGATTCCACTCGAGCCACATGGGACAGCTTCACTCTGAACCGTATGGGAAGTCTTCACTTCAAGCCGCATAAGCACACCCACGTGGCAGGGCCACGTGGCATTTTGTTGTTCTCGGGGGATCGTGTCAGAGATTTCTTTCTCTTCCCTAGAGATTCATCATCATGACAGAGTCATAATTACCTGCTTTGGTGTCAGGTCTGTCAACTTTTCAGAGGGGTCAGCCGTCAAAGCAATTAATGCAGCATGGATCGGAGGGGAGCACTGTCATGCCATGTGTCTTCTGAGCCGCATGGGATGCCTCCGGCCGCATAGCTCCTTATGCCGCATGACTCCCTGAGCCGCATGCGTTTTCTGAGCCGCATGGGTCTTTCTTGGCCGCATGAGTCAATTTCTTTAGTATTTTCCATGCTTCTACAGGACCCCCTTCAAAGTTTTTAATTTGTAAAATTGAAATACTTTGAATCAAGAAGCATGGCTGTATTGGCCGCATATGCAATCCCGACCGCATAAGAGTTCTAGCCGCATGAATTATTCAGTCGCATAGGTGATTCAGCCACAGGAGACTTTCAACCGCATGGCCTCTAGCCATGTCATCATTTGCCATGTATGGCAATCTTTAGCACTTAAGTGTTGTCGATCTTTAAAGGGCACTTTTTGGTGCGGGATCCAAGGAGCTTAGCCTTCATTTTCGGCGGCTTATTTTGATAACCGAAGGGTCGGTTTATGTGTATGCATGGGAATCAAAACGCTCCATCTCTGTTTATAAATACGGGTAACTTTAGCCGGAGGGACTTCTTTACCTTCTCTTTCGTTCACTCTTTTTCCTGTCTTCTCCTTCCGATCTTTATTGTCGAAGCAATGGCTCCTAAGTCTTCTAAAGCCATTTCCACCGCCACGAAGGGTAAGAGGGTGACGTCCTCGTCAGCCGTCGAACCTGACGCACCCGAAGTGCCCTCTGACGTTCGTCCTGCTTTTGAGGGTAAGGGTTGCTTTTAGATCTTTAGTACTCATGGCTCTGTTGCATATTTATGCACAAGCCCCTTCTCCAATCTTGATGGCAGAGCCACATATGCTGTGTGAGCCGCATATACTGTGTCAGCCGCATATGCTGTGTGAGCCGTATGACTGTTTCATGCCCGAGCCGTATAAATAAAGCCCCATGTTTGAATCGCAGAAGACTGATCTAAACTACATACAATCTCCTCTGAACGGAGCCGCCTATGTGTTTTAACAGGCTGAACCGCATAGCGCTTTGTGCCGCATAAATTCTTCTGTTTAAAAATGTGTTCACTCGTCCAACCCGCATAAGCTATCGAGCTAGAGTCATATGGAATTCGCATCTGAGTTAGGCCGCATGTGACTGTATTGACTCGAACCTCATATGCTTCCCCAAAACTACATTTCTGGGGACCCAACTGGATTGGAGCCGTATAAGTTGAGACCCCACTGGACTGGAGCCACATAAGACCTTATTGACCTGAACCGCATAGGCTCGTGAGAGCTTCTTTATTCAGTAAATTTTCATTTTAGCCATCTTTTAATCTTGTTTCTTCTTTTGCCCTTTCTTCAGTGAATCTTCCAACCAACCCAGCAGGAGAGCTCCTTGTGGGTCCATCTCGGTGCGCCGTGGGCGTGCAACTTGATGACTTAATCCGTCGTATAGTGGATCAGCTTCCCACTAATGAGCCTAAGGATAGGGTAGTTGCTATCAACAAACAACCTTTCAGCTTTCTTTGTTCCATAATGAATTCGGGGCAGTTGGATGGGGAATATCTGAAACCGGCCTTTCTCTTCAGGGATGCCTTTTCCATAAAAAACTCCCGATTGCTGGATGTCTCAGAGCACTGGGATTTTTCTGTAGACGGGGTAGAGATTCATATTCCCGAGATGGAGCGACATTATCCTCTCTCGTGGTTTAACATGGTTCCGCTGAACAGGACGATGGTGAGCTCTTTGACTCCTACCCAACAGGGAATGTTTGTGGGCAAAATTCACCACAACGGACGCACGGGTTTAATATGTGCGGGCAAGGATTCCGTGAGTCGGACTGTGATAGGGCTGCTCCCGGGTACTTTTGTGAACACAACCGGCCCTAATTTTTCCTTCACCCTAGCTGATACTTTTCTGAATCAGCTTGCTCGTAAGGGGTCTTATCCCATAGGCAGGTTGTCACTGCTGAATTGGATTAACCCTGTTCCCACATGGACTAATCTTACCTCCTGGATTCTAAGGACGTACGGGGAATTTCTTCAGGAAATTGATCTTTACTACGCCGTCAGGGGTACCTGCTACGGATTACCCATTAACAAGCCCTTGTTTATGGCTCTATTGGAGTTGTATAACCGGCGTACTGGGACTTTCTTTACCCCCAGAGGAGAACTGGGGCTTGCTCTTCACGAAATGGCCACTGTATCCAGATTGCCGTGGGAAGACGAAGCTTTTGAAGTATACACGCCGACAAATGAAGAGCTCGAGGATTTGGATCAGCGGTTTCCTGGCTTTGTCGCCGTGTACCAAGAACTGTTGTGTCATCATAGCGCCTGCCATCAGATAGCTATTAAGAAGATAAATAGTTCAGAAGGAAATGCCCCTCATACCAGGAACTGGATTTTGTATCTTTTTAAGTTGCGTCCTTCTGGTCACGTTTCGTCTCGAGCTCCCCAAACCTCAGAGGAGGTTAAGGATATGATGTCGAAGGTTAAGAAGTCGAAGTCTACTCATGACCGGTTTGGGAGTAGCACCGACTCCCTCAGTTATTTCCACTATGGTACCCGGAAGATGTCTAATAAAGCGATCTTGGCTGGATTTTTGATGGTGTGGCTACGTAACTGTGTAGTCTCGGGCGGCGCGAGTTCTATAGAAAGGATCAGCCGCCATTTTATTCTTCCTGCTGTAAAATTGGTCTTCAAAGTGAGGCTGGCGCTTCTCACGGCCATGGTGTGTAGCATACACCACGGCCTTCGTGCCTTTACATCCAAAGTTATTGCTCGTGATGTGTCGGCGGACTTTAACCGGATAGAACTACCATACCACTACCTCATGGGGTGGTTATTGATGCACTATCGGTCATTGATGAGGCCGGGACCCGATAAAAACGTCTCTGTTGATGACGCCTTCATTTTTCGATATCGTCATCAGCCTTGGGAACATGATACCATGCCGGCCTGCCGGAGGACATTGGCAAGAATTGACGAGCTCGAATTCTTCGTATCTCTCCCTGAGTTCACCCCTGGAGAAGTGAGGAGGGTACACGTTGACGGCGTTGATCCTCCCCAACTTTTAACTGAGAAGATGCTTCTTTGGTTACGCAACATCCGTCCCGCGCACCTGGTGTATCGTTACCGGAACAGGGTATACTTGGAGCCTTATCTGCCAAGTAGATTTTCCCGTCAATTTGGGTATAGTCAATTGTTCCTGGATCGCCCTAGCGCTTGCTTGAGCTTCGAGGGCAGTGTACTTGATGGCATTCGGGCTTGGCATTATTATAATACGACCCATACCCGAGCCAGCTTCTCACTCCCTGACGCCAAGGTGGAGGGTGATATTTTGTATATAGTGGCTCTTTATCATATTGCAGCGAGCAAACCTCCTGTTGGTTTTGATACGAATATTAGCTTCATTGTTGGCACCTATCTGGCCGAGAAGCCAGAAGGGTCCAAGAAGAGGAAAAAAAGGCGGATAGAGTTCCTATGTCGGATTCAGAGTCCAATAGGGCGGATGAGGGGGACGACGAACAGGACACTGATGACTTGTCCCATTCTTCGGGTGAGGAGGTTGGGACTCAACCTCCAGTCGTGCAAGCTGAAAGGGTCGTGGGTCAATCGTCTAGTCTGTCTGACGAGGTGGTGAAGGATCAACCATCTGCGATACCCGGCCCCTCGCGTAAACGGAGCAGGCGCGTGACTACCACTGACGACCGAACTTATTCTACGAAGCACGCTGCGGTAAGACGTCGCAGGCTGCTTATTGATGATGTGGAGGATGTTCCTGAGGTGACTTGGGCTTCAGCTGTTTCCTTTCTTCTTTTTTTATGTTGTGACCTAATTATTTGTTTCTTCTGCTCTTTATAGGCGTCGGACGAGCTCGCCCCTTAAGACCCGATTACGGAGGCTAATCCAGTCCTGTCTCATTTAGTCAGTGGGGTGTGCACCGCTATCATTGCTGCTGGGGTGCTTCCGGTTGCGACCGAGGATTCTTGCCCTACTGGAACCTCAACCCAGGAGGATGGGAGCTTTACTGCGCCCGTTCCTGAAACATCTGAGCCCCCTCATGATGGCTTTGTGGGTGAGGAAACTATGCCGATAGTGAACGAGCCGTCGCCCCCACGCTCTTCCCCTGGTAATGCAAATTGAACTATAATTCGTGAATCAGCATATGTGTTCCTGTCATTCTTCAAATTCTTCGTTTAACGGTTGTTTTGGATGTTCAGATCCCAACCCGTCATTGCCAGTGACTGATATTGCTGGATTACACCCTACCGGAGAGGGCCTGACGGAATCTCCGTGTGTCGAGGGTCCTTCGTCTGGGTCGAGCTTGGGGCCTCAGGTAGCGGTACTGCCGGGACAAGGGACGATACCCCCTGTGTCCTCCCTTGCGAATGTGATTTTGGGGGTCAACCTTTCCTCCCTGCCGAGCATTCACGCTATTCAGGCGGCGGAAGAGGAGTTAGCCGCCATTCAAGCCTCTTTTCGTACGGAATTTATTTCTTTGGTGGCGGGTACGGTAACTTCTGAAACTGCCCCTCTGGTACCGTCTGCCACCCTCCCTCTGACGCCGTCATCCACAGAAGTCTTGGATGATGCGTTACAGGACGTAGTTGCTAGTTTCCATCGTCATCTGAAGAGGGGGATCGAAGCAGCGGTGGAAAGGGGGACTCCCTTCACTCTGGCCCGTCGATGTGCTGGCGGCCAGATTAATACCCTTAAAACACTCCCTGGGGGAGAGGAACTAGCTGCGCTCTTGGAGCCTAAGCTATTAGAGGCTGACCGTCTCGTTGCCCAGTTTCGCTCGTTGCAACAGACTGATTTACCTGCGGCCATAAATCGAGAACGTAACTTCCTCACTACCGTGGTGGAGAAGGTGATGGCTGCCCGGGAATCACTCAAACCGGCTATATTACAGGACCGTCGGAATCTGACTCAGTTGCACGACCAGTGGAGCCGTCGGACTGAAAATTACACGACTCGGGAAGCGGATGCTTCTCGTGGGGTGGCCGATGTTCGGAAACAGATCCTCGAGCTCCAGAGAAAACTAGCTTTCCTGGAGTCAGAGCTTGAGGCCGCTCGTGTTGAGAAAGAGATTGCTATTCAGGAGGCTGGCAAGTATAGTAGGGCTTCTGCTAATCTAGAGCTTGCCCTAAAGAAGGTGGAGGACAACTGGCAGGCTTATTCACATTTGAATGACGCAGAGCAGCTATCTCAAGAGGCCGAGCGTCGAGCTAAGCAAAGGCTTGATCGGGGGACTGCTTTGGTAAAGGACCGTCTTTTGGAGTTGTGCAATGCCGAGCTATAATCAGCCTCTTGTTTTGTCCCCGTTTTCCCCTTCTTCCTGTTTTTTGAAAGGGACGTGGTCCCGAAATATGTAGTACTTCTTTTCTTCCTTCAAATAAAGAGTATTTTCCATTCTACCCTTCATTTGTATTGCCTGTTGTGCCTGTGATATTGTGGTGATGTTCTCCCCCGCATAGGGGACATATTTGTGGACCTGTTACCCATGGCGTACCTTGGTTTTAGGTAGAGATAACAAGTTTCGGTCAGGATACCTGAAGCAGCCATAGCAAAGTGGTCATGGGTGCTCTTGGTATTGAGAAGAGAATTGCCGTAGAGCAGCTGGGCTCCTGGGGCATGATGAGGTGATAGGTTTGTGTTAAGAAATTTAGCTGAGGATATTTGTGGGCCTATTACCCTTGGCATACCCTGGTTTAGGATACGGGTAATAGGATGAAAGAGAACTGACATACTTGCTCAGAGGTAACGAGGACATGGTAAGTAGGAAAGTTCTTTGAACGTAGAGTCTTCCTACTCAGAGGTAATGAGTACATGGCAGGAGCGAACTCGACGGAGGGTATTGGTGGTCAACAGAGGACATTTGTGGTCAACAGAGGACATTTGTGGTCAACAGAGGACATTTGTGGTCAATAGAGGACATTTGTGGACCCATTACCCTTGGCGTACTCCGGTGGTGGGTACAGGTAATAGGTCGAAAGGGGATCATCATACTTACTCAGAGGTAATGAGGACATGGCAAGTATGAAGGTTTCTTCGACGGAGCCTTCCCATTCAGAGGTAATGAGGACATGACAGGAGTGGGCTCAATGAAGGGGGGTACGTAGAATAACTCAAAGGTAATGAGGACATGGAAATTCTATATAGGGGTGATTTGTTTTTGGCGGAAATGGAACGACTCAGAGGTAATGAGGACATGGCCATTTTGGAAATTTGTGGATCGATTACCCTTTTTGTGCACTGGGAGTGTGGGTATTAGATCATGAGGGAGGATCTCTTGTAGGAAGAAAGTTCAGCGGTATGATTATACATGACTTTCTTTCAAAAGAGTGACCGGGATGTGAGTTCAGAGGCACCATCGGGTACATGACTCGAGAATCCATGAATGTTGGAATCAAAGTGTAAGTTCAGAGGTACCAGCAGGTACATGACTTAGGAATTTGGGATATATTTATGGAAGAAGGGCGTGAGTTCAGCGGTACACGCGGGTACATGACTCAAAAATCTGTGAATGTTAGAATCAAAGTGTAAGTTCAGAGGTACCAGCAGGTACATGACTTGGGAATTTGGGATATGAGTTCAGCGGTACAAGAGGGTACGTGACTCAATAAGTTAGAAAATTAGGGGGTTGAGTTCAGTGGTACCAGCGGGCACATAACTCGAAACTCTGGAAGATGTTGTTTAAACATAGTATTTCTTCAAGAACTTGCCATTGACGGACAACATGAGCAAGTCTCTGTTCTGCTTGGCGAGGCGGTTAGCACCATTGGAGAACACAGCCTCGATGATAAATGGGCCTTCCCATTTTGGCTGGAACTTGCCGGTGGTCTTGTGAGTCATGACCATTGGCCTCCTGACTGCCAAAACAAGATCGCCCACTTGGAATGTTCTGACTTTGACCTTTTTGTTAAAGGCTCCTGAGATGTGTGCTTGGTATAATTCGATCCTTTGCTGAGCTAGGAGGCATTTTTCATCTAAGGCCTCTAACTCTTGTAGTCGACGTCGGTAGTTATCATCCGTTGTCAATTGATAAGTGAGGGCGACTCGGAGTGAGAGAATCTGAGTCTCTAATGGGAGAACTGCCTCACTTCTGTACACCAGAGAGAATGGTGTATTCCTGGTGGCTGTTCGAACCGTGGTACGATAAGCCCATAAGCACTCGCCGAGCTTGTCGTTCCAGTCGCGTTTGTTGGAGGAGACATATTTCTTGAGGAGTTTGATGATTGTTTTGTTGAATGCCTCTGCTAACCCGTTTGCTGCCGGGTTGTATGGTGTCGAAGCGACATTCTGAATGCGGTGTTTATCGCAGAATCGATAGAATGCGTGGCTTATAAACTGCGGACCATTATCATGGATGATCCTTCGGGGCAGTCCAAAGCGATAAATGATGTGGTGCTTCAGGAAGCTGATTACGTTCGAAGTTTTGACTTCGGCGAGTGGGACAGCTTCTGCCCACTTTGAGAAGTAATCAGTGATCGCCAGTATAAAGCGATGTCCTCGGGAGGAAGGTGGGGTGATTGGACCAATGATATCCATTCTCCATACTTCGAATGGCCAGGATGCTACTGTCGGATGTAGAAATTCGGATGGTTGGTGAATGAAGTCTGCGTGGACTTGGCAGGCCTTGCATTTTCGGGCATAATCTATTGCATCAGCCACCATCGTGGGCCAGTAGTAGCCCATCCGGCGAAGGCGGTCTTGTAGCTTAGGGCCAGGCTGATGGGCCCCGCAGACACCGTCATGAGCCTCTCGTACGGCTTCTTTGGCTTCTGCGTTCGACAAGCACCGAAGTAGTAATCCGTCGTAGGAGCGGCGATACAGCATTTTTGTCTCTGTATCGTAGAAGAATCTGAGAGAACGCCGTCTGATAGAAGTAGCCTCCTTCGGGTTCTCGGGCAGGATGTCGTAGACCACGAAGTCTATGAATGGTTGTCTCCAGTCTGGCGCTTCGTCGATCATCTGAGCAGAATAACTCGCCATGGCTTGAACGTTGTTCATGGGGCAGACCAGCTCACGGCCGATTACATCGACCGAATGATGAGAGTGGTTTGGCACTGCTAGGGAAGCAGCCAGGCCTGCTAGGGCATCAGCTTTGATATTTTGGAGTCTGGGGACGTGTTCGATGAAGAATCCCTCGAATGATGAGATAATATTGATCGCTATTTGGTGGTAGGGGATCATGTCTTCATGGCGGACTTCGTACGTCCCCCGAATCTGGTTGACGATTAATTGCGAATCGCAGTATGCTTCAAGGTATTCTACCCCCAGTTCTCTTGCGACTTGGAGGCCAATGACCAAAGCGTTGTACTCGGCCACATTGTTAGAGCAGGGTTCCATGAGAGAGTAGGCGCGATTGATCACTAGCCCGATAGGAGAGACCAATACTACTCCGACTCTGACGACGATGTTTCCCTTGGGTCCGGTTCTTGAAGCGCCATCGAAGAACATCCGCCATATGTTATCGTGGGTGGTTGTATTTGAATCGGCGACCTCATCTGGGATTTCTTTGTATATTCTGGATGATTCCGATCCTGGATGGGCCACCAAAAAGTCTGCCAGGGCTTGACCTTTGACAGCCTTCTGCGGGACAAAGATCATATGATAGGGGGACAGCAATATCGCCCATGTAGCGAGGCGGGAGCTGAGTACCCCTGGTTTGGTCATGAGGACCCTGAGAGGGTTGATTCGTGAGATCACATGTATGGTTTACCCCATGACATAGTGCCACGTCTTTTGAATGGCGAATACCAGGGCGAGGCATTCTTTCTCCACAGCGGTGTATCGGTGTTCGGGCCCGACCATCATTCGGCTGAGATAGTAAATAGCCTGCTCGTGGCCTGCGTTGTTGTTTTGTGCCAGCAGGGCACCGAGGGAGTGTTCCATTGCTCGTACATAGAGCAGGAATGGTTTTCCAGGGACCGGGGCCACCAGGACTGGAAGATTTGATAAATATTCTTTGATGTCATCGAAAGCGCGCTGGCATTCCTCGTCCCATACGAATGAGACTTCCTTCTTCATGAGGCGGATGAACGGTCGGCATCGCCCGGAGAGGTTGGAAATGAACCTCCTGATATAAGCTAGCCTCCCTTGGAGGCCTCTAAGTTCACGGAGATTTCTCGGGGGACCCATCTCCATGATTGCCCTCGTTTTTTCGGGGTCTACATGGATACCCCGTGCAGTAATGATGAAGCCCAAGAACTTCCCTCTGGATACGCCCAAGAACGATTTTGTAGGGTTCATCTTCAGATTGTGGGCTCGCATTAAATCGAACACCGTTCTCAGGTCTTGCAGATGATCCTCCTTACGGCGACTCTTGACGGCGATGTCGTCGACATAGCATTCCACTGTCTTACACAAATGTTCTCTGAAAATGATACTCATGGCTCGCTGATATGTAGCGCCAGCATTCTTTAGACCGAATGGCATGACTGTGTAGCAGTATGTGCCAATCGGGGTTCGGAATAAAGTGTGCTTTTCGTCGTCGGGAGACATCTTGATTTGGTTGTACCCCGAGAATCCATCCATGAATGACATACGTTCAAAGTCGTATGTATTGTCGATCATGATGTCTGTAATAGGAAGAGGAAATTCATCTTTAGGGCATGCCTCGTTCAGGTTGCGGAAGTCGATGCAGATTCGAATCTTCCCATTCTTCTTGAGGACGGGTACTATATTGGCGACCCAATCAGGATGTTGCTCTTCACGAATAAAGCCGCTGGCTATTAGCTTGTTGACTTCGGCTTCGATCGCGTCCATGACGCCTGGGCGGAAGCATCGTTGTTGCTGCTGGACTGGCTTTGCATCTGGCCGTATATTGAGTTTGTGGAGAGCGATGTCAGGATTTAACCCCGGCATGTCTTCATAGCTCCAGGCAAACACATCAATGTATTCTCTGACAAGTTCTAACAGCGACTCTCGTTCTTCGTCAGTTAGGCTTTTACTGATAAAGATCGGTTTTGGAGAAGATTCGCTGCCGAGATCCACTTGTATGACTTCATCTTCAGTAGGAGGTTCTCTCAGTTCGAACCGCTTTTCCCATTGTGCGTCTAATTGCTGGGTCCATGGCTCTAGCTCAAGGATTTCGGGGATGTCTTCGCCTTCCTCGTAAGCGTCGGTGAATGCCATGTTGATTGACATGACTTGTCTGAACACATCTCCGATGCTGGTATCTGAGTCGGAAGTCGGTGATCCGGTTGAATGTGACTGCCAGTCGCATTCTTCATCTGAGCTTTCAGGGGTCGTAGTAGGCGTTATATACCCTAAACCGCATCGGGTTTTGTTATAGTAGTTCCGTGGTTTGCCCGCCGGGGCTGGCGTCTTCATAGGTAATCGTCGTCCAGTGCCGTAGTTCAGTCCTGGCGTTGTCTCTAGATCATACCCCTGTTTCTGCATGAGGTATTTGGATTGAGGGCTATAGAGATACAGAGGCAGTCTTCCAGCATCTGACCCGAAGTCGACTTCTTCCATGGCGAGGGGATGCGGGTTGTTCGTCCGACCGAAGATGATTGGGTGGTCCCCTCCCTCGATTATTCGGTAAGCGTTTTCGACTGGAGTAAGTTGGATAGCAGTGTACACATTTGTCACCTGTGTATGTAGGTGAGTGCCTACACCATGTTCCATAGCATACATTGTACATAGCTTATTGAGCTCGGTGTAGTTCAAAGATAACCCTTTATTGATGAAGTAAGGTATCTTTTCTAGAGGGATTACATCATCTGCGGAGGGAGCGTCAGTGTGGGCAGCCACATACTTGGCTACCTCTGGTTCCTCTTCGGCAACCCCCTGTGTGAATGAAGATTGAGAGGGCGTCCTAGTCAGCTTGATCTTCAGAGGTTCAACTGACGGAGCAGAGCGTGGGGTTGTTGGTAGACTAGCAACCCCCAGTCCGGCACTTGATGTGGAGCGAGAGGTGGCTGGTTCGCTTGAAGTGTCAGACCTCGCATCGGGGTGACGACCTTTCTTAGGCAGGCGTATCGTCAGAGGTCCATCGGAGGGATTGAGCTTCTCTGTTTGGGATTGACCGACTCTCGGCAATCTGATGGTAAGTGGCCCTGTCGTGGGTCTCGGTACCTGGTCGGACCTTGGCAGCCGGATTCTCAACTGCTCTTCCTGTGCCGAGAGGCTGATCGCGTCCTTACGCAGCGTGGCCGTAAGGGGTGCGGAATTGCCTGGTTTGCGAGCCTAGAGGTGGATTGTCAGAGATTCTTCTGATCCCGTGGTTGCTTCAACATCAGTTTGTTTATTTCCTCCTTCAAGGTGCCTCTTCGACTTTTTGTATAGGCAGGAGTCCGAGTAATAAGATTCGACCCCTTTGAAGGGATCGACGTCAGCAAATTCTGTCCTCACGAAGCCGTGCTTGTCGACATATTTGAAGCATTGGTGTAGCGTGGAAGGCACGATCATGTAATCGTGTATCCAAAGGCGCCCCAAAAGGATGTTGTATGAAGTATCGGCATCTATGACGTAGCAAGTGACTTCTGATTGGAGATCGCCAATCTGACATTTCAGACGGATCTTCCCGATTGGGTAGCTCCTGCCCGAATTGAACCCGCTGATGGCGGTGTTTGTAGGGGTCAGGCGATGCATCGGGATGCAAAGATGATGCAGTAGTCCTTTTGGAATGATGCTTATGGAAGACCCGGGGTCAATGTGCATCCGGTCCACCTTTATGTCGCCGATGTAGCCTGTGTAGTATAATGGGCGATCGTGTAGATTAGTCTTGATGAGCATGTATTATGGAGTGAAGACGATGTTGGGCATTGCTTCCGTACAGGCGCTGTCTTGGAGGTCTGTGGGCCGATTTTCTCCCGTGAGGTTGACCTGAGCCAGGTACGCGTCGGCATTTTGAAGTGCATCGCTCAAGGCTGTGCGGACATCCTTCGAGAGCCTCAGGAGTTCATATAAGGACAATTTGGCCGGTGTATTGGCCAATTGCGCCAAGATGTCGAAGTTGTAGGGCCTATCCAGCCCCTGAGATGTTTCCTTTCGGAGGGATTTGTCAAAGCGAGTCTCCTTCGGCCTAGGCTTGTCGGTCGTCGAAAGCTGAGCCGGTCTCGGAGCATCCGTGGTAATTGGCAGATGATCATCAGTCGAGTTTTCAGCCACAGGTTGAGATTGTGCTCCGGATCGAGTAACAACGGCCGTGACTTCCTCTTCATCTGCTGAGGTGGTACGACAGGATCTGACTTTTCCACTTTTCTTTTTAGAAGATGGAGTGGACTGAGTTGCCTCGTGGACTAGGTCCGGATGGACCCACATGATTTCCCCTCGTGATGTGGTGAGGGGTACTAGACCAGCAGCTTGAGCAGGCGAGAGATTAGCAATCTCCATCGTTGCCAGAGGGATGGGTATAACCCCGTCCTGGGTCTCTGTTGGAGGAAAGCTGTCGAATTGTACGGATACCATGTTGGCTGCCACGGTTACCTCCTCGAAATCGATGGCCAGAGCGTTCGAATCGATGAGGTTCTGGATATATCGTTTCAGTTGGTAGCAGTCGTGCATAGCATGGTGGACGTAGCGGTGGTAATGGCAGAACTTTGGGTTCTCCAGATCAGCCGGCCGAGGCTCCCGTCTTGGTGGAGGAAGCTGAATCCTATCTCCTTGTATGAGCATGTCCAAGATAGGCTTGACGTGACCGTCTTCAAAAGAGTAAGTGATTTGAGGCCATTGTTTGTCCGCGGGTTGCGACTCAGGCTTCTGGGCTGTATCGGCCACCATAGCCTGCTTGCCTCTGTTGTCCCGGTTGTTGGAGGGGCTACCCCCATTGTCGTTGGTGGTGCTAGGACGCTTGCTCTTGTTCTCTCCCTCTGAGATATGTAATCCCAGTTGGCAAGCCTTCTTTAATCGTTCTTCGGCACTTGTAGCACTAATGATAAAAGCCTTCCAGTCCTTGAATTGACTCTCGCCCATCCAGAGACTGATTGTTGGGAGTAGTCTCTTTTGGCAAATTTCGATCAAGGAGGAGTCCGGGTTGCCAGATGGTAACTTTATTGCGGTTTGACGGAACCGCTCAATGTAATTCCTCGTCAGCTCTTTCTCTCCTTGAATGACGTCCATGAGGGTAGACATCGTGACGTCCTGCCCTACCTCATAGAACCTCTCCAAGAACAGGCGTTTGAAGCCAGCGAAGGAATGGATGCAATTATCGGCAGGTTGCGGTACCAATCGAAGGCGACTCCTTCCAATGCCCCAATGAATAACCGTGTCAGGATAGCGTCATCATGGGGCGGATGGTCGATAGTGACCTCGAAGTAAGTGATGTACCGACTTGCTGAGGTCTTGCCATCATAGGGGTTGATATTGAATGGCTTATATCTTGGTGGGAATGGAACATCCCTCCATTCAACAGGATATGGTTGCCGTATTCTGCAGTCTTGAGAGTTTTCTCTGGCGTGGAACATGGCTCGGAGCTCTTGAACTTCTCTCCTTACTTCTCGGGTCTCATCTGTCGCAGTCGGAGCCATTACTTCGGGAGGATTATTGCCCGGGTTCGGTGTCGCCGAATTTGAATCTACGTTGATTGGGGGACCCGTGCTTGTCTGGCCAGGTGTTACCCCCTGCAGATTAGGAAGCGCCGCTTTGATCTCATCTACAGACTTGACCAAGGCGTGCAATATGGCCTCCAAAGTGTCGATGCACTGGCGATCACCGGAACCGCCTTGATTGCTGTCTGTCATGAACACCGTCTTCACATGAGGAGTGACGGAAGGAGTGGTGGAGGATGTACCCTCTGAGTCGTACCCGTGCATCGAGAAATCATCAGGATATGTGGGGATGTTCTCTTCAGGTTCAGACTCGGAAGGAACACTACCCCCGGCTTCGGAGCTTGCTTCGTCTAGGATGTCCTTGGGGACGTCGGTATCTGTTGTATCCGTCGGACGATTTGCTTCCTCCAGTCCATATTCCTGGAATGTCGGATTGTCGTGGATGTTTGGAGGAGTGCTACCCCCAGTTCCGACGACCCCCAATGTTGCAGACGACGAACTTCCTACTGCAGCAGTTTTCGTCTTCGAACGGGTGTGTTGAAATACTCTAGTGGAGGATATCCCTTTAGACGACGGTTTCTTAGCTGTAGTAGTTGACACCTTTGGGCTGGAGATGCTCGTTTTCTTCCATCTTCCCTTGGCGAGAACTTTCTGCGCGAATTTGCAGGAGACAACAAGAGGTGTCTCGTCTTCTGAGCTCGGGTGATGTAGTCTTTGGAAGACGGATGGCCGGTCCTCCGTCACCGCCGCGTTGCTGCAACAGCAGTTGACGATGATCTGGGTGCATTGATGTCCGTGTGAGGGCTCTTTACACCCCGAAGCTCCTTCTCTTTCTTTGCGTTTGTGGAGGATAACCTCACACAGGTCAGAGGAACCACTTTGTCTGTTTGTCGCCGGGGGCTGGACTTGAGTGGTTTTATACAACTTCCCATCAGAGGCCCGCGTGATAATCAGCGGGACGCCCCAATAGTCAGAGGTTGGGGCAGTCGTCTGGACTTGATGAGCCCGCGCTGCCCTAGACTTCCTCCTTTTAGCACTTGTGGGTGCGTAATAGGAGGAGTCTAAGTCGAATACCACAGAGTCTGGATTATCATCCAGATAATGATCAGAGTCAGGACCGCATGAGAGCCGGTCGAAGACTGATCGAGAGAAGCGTGGGACGGATGCTATGCGACTAGCATTGGGTACCGTGCAGGCTGTCTGCATGCGGCTGTCTTTTGTAGGATGAGTCTTTATGCGGTTAGGAGTCACGACCGTGCAGGCTGATCGTATGCGGTTGGCATCTGTGGCCGCATGGGTTTTCTGTAAGCGATTGACTTTAATAGCCGCATGAGTCTCATCCGTGCGGTTGGCAACTGTAGCCGCATAAGTTATGCGGCTGACAGATGTGGCCGCATGAGTTTTCTTTATGCGGTCGGCGGTTGTAGCCGCATGGGTTTTCTCCCTGCGGTTAATACTCTTCTGTGGCTCGGATCGCGTAGAGTTCCTCTTTGCCCCTGCAAGTCCAGCATCATAGTGTTTTCTTCTGCCGGACTTGGGGACAGCAGAGTTGTCTACGGTCTGAAGTGGGGCCGTAGGGGAGTCTTTCTCGCCATCTTGAGCAATAGAGAGCACCTCATCAAGTGCTTGTGGAAGAGCAAATGATTTTGGCCTCCACTCTTTGTGAGCCTTTATGGTGCGAGTGCGCTTCTGGATCGGGCCAGTGCTACCTTCAGAGAGCATCTCTTCGAACGCCTGTTGGTCGAAGCGTACGACCATCTTCTGTTGTGTAGAGCCAAGTTTGGCTGCGTCCGATTGCGTCACCAACTCCTCAGCCGTGGAGAAGTTAGTCCCCAGCAGAGTCGCCATCGTGTTTGCTATTGATTGTAAAAGTACAGAACAATTATCGGAGGACTGAACTTAGACTCACAATACAAACTCGCTCGTACAAAGAAAGCCTAGGGACGAAAACCTAGGTACAGCAGTCTAAGTACGATTGTTTATTTTAGATTCTGGGGGGTGACGATAGAGGCTCGGGAAAGCGACGGCCGCTCTGCCTTACTCCTTGGACGATCGGTACGCAGCCTTGACTCGGGGAAGATCTGCTTGGTCGTTGACGAAGAAACGCCTTCTTGCTCTCTCTCTGATTGCTCTCCTGGCTTCTCTCTCTCTGTGTATATTCTCTATGTGACTATGGGGAAAGTCTCCCTGTGTATACGTATTCTTCTCTGATTCTTTTTTTTTGTATATCTCTCTATCTCTCATAAGGGAATGGCACCTTGCTATTTATAATAGTGGGATGTGATCGCTAGGGTTGCTAATGATTAGCTCTTGGAGATGGCGGCGGCCTGGGGATTGATCAATCCAGGCCGTTCGTTTCTGATTGTGACAAATCAGAACCATTAAGGGTAGATTACACCAAATCCCCATTAGCAATTAATGGTGATTGGCATAAATCTTCCTTATAATGATTCTATCATATCTGCGAATAAATCAAATTTATTTTCCTGCCACGTGCCCCAGATCATTGGGATTCGACCCAATCTTGGATTGCCATAAATCTGGGAAATTGATCGGCTGAGGACACGTGTCCTGAGAGCCAATGGTGAGACTGGAACCGCATGCAGATTGGGCCGCATGAGATTTGGGCCGCATGAATTTTGGGTCGCATAAGACTTGGGACACGTGTCAGAACTGTCTGGGCAGTGGCCCCCTCCTTCAGACTTCTGAACCATATGATGAGCCGCATGAACCGCATAATGGTGTGTCTGCTTGAGCCGCATGGGCATGATCTTCTTGAGCCGCATAGGGATGATTCCACTCGAGCCGCATGGGACAGCTTCACTCTGAACCGCATGGGAAGTCTTCACTTCAAGCCGCACAAGCACACCCACGTGGCAGGGCCACGTGGCATTTTGTTGTTCTCGGGGGATCGTGTCAGAGATTTCTTTCTCTTCCCTAGAGATTCATCATCATGACAGAGTCATAATTACCTGCTTTGGTGTCAGGTCTGTCAACTTTTCAGAGGGGTCAGCCGTCAAAGCAATTAATGCAGCATGGATCGGAGGGGAGCACTGTCACGCCACGTGTCTTCTGAGCCGCATGGGATGCCTCCGGCCGCATAACTCCTTATGATGCATGACTCCCTGAGCCGCATGCGTTTTCTGAGCCGCATGGGTCTTTCTTGGCCGCATGAGTCAATTTCTTTAGTATTTTCCATGCTTCTACACTCCTAACGCCTACAAAGGGCAAAAGAAGATGATTTGGACATAGTTCGAAAAAAAGGAGAAGGTAGTTGAAATTCAAATTATCTCAGAAACAGCGTCAACATCCTTAATAAACAGCCTGCGGCGTCTTACCGCAGCTCGCTTCATGGAGAAGGTTCTGCCATCATCAGTGAACATACGCCTGCTTCGCTTGCGCGAAGGACCAGGCACAGTAGGTGGTTGATCCTCCACCACCTCGTCAGGCACAGCAGGCGGCTGCCCCGCCACCACTTCATCCGGCACAATGGGTGGCTGATCCCCCACCTCCTCGTCTGAGGGATGGAACGAATCATCGGCATCCTGCTCATCATCCTCTTCGCCCGCCGTAGTGGACTCCGAGTCCGGCACAAGAACCATATTCGCCTTTTTCTTTCTCTTCTTGGATCCCTCTGGTTTCTCTGCCAAGCCAGTACCGACAATAAAGCTAGTACTCATGTCAAAATTAACGGGAGGCTTGCTCGCCGTAACATGATAGAGGGCCGCAATGTACAAAATCTCCCCTGACGTATTAGCATCGGGGACCGAGAAGCTAGCTCGGGTATGAACCGCACTGTAATAATGCCAGGCCCTGATACCATCAAGGACGCTGCCCTCAAAGCCCAGGCAAGCACTGGGACAATCAAGGAACAACTGGCTATACCCGAACTGGCGGGAGAACCTGCTGGGAAAGTAGGACTCCAGGTACACGTTATTGCGGTAACGATATACCAGGTGCGCTGGACGAATATTGCACAGCCAAAGAAGCATTTTTTCAGATAAGAGAAGGGGAGGTTCAGTGCTATCAACATGTACACCCCTCACTTCTCTAGTGGTAAATTAAGGAACAGACACAAAGAAGTCATGTCCATCTACTCTCGCCAGCGCCCTCCGACAGGCTGGCATGGTGTCATTGTCCCAGGGCTGACGATGGTATCGGAAGAGGAAAGCGTCATCAGCGGTAACACCGTCTTCTGCTCCAGGCCTCATTAATGACCGATAATGCATCAATAGCCACCCCATTAGATAATGGTAGGGTAGCTCTATTCGTTCAAAGTCAAGTGTCGTCTCGCGGGCAATAACCTTGGACGAAAAGGCACAGGGGCCGTGGTGTATGCTACACACCATGGCCGGAAGAAGGGACAACTTGACTCTGAAGACCAGCTTCATGGCAGGGAGGATAAAGTGGCGGCTGATCCTTTCAATGGAACCTGCCCCTTCCGAAACTACGCAGTTCCATAGCCATCAAGAATTCGGCTAAGAGCGCTTTCTCAGACATCTGCCGGGTACCGTGGTAGAAATAGCTGAAGGAGTCAGTTCGACTCCCAAATTTGTCACTGGTGGACCTCGACCTCTTGGCATTCGATATCAGGTTTTTTATCTCCTTCTTGGTTTGAGGACCTCGGCAAGAAACCCGGGCAGAGGGACTTAATTTGAAAAGATATGAGACCCAGGACGTGGTATGGAGAGCGTTTCCTTCTGAGCTATCGTTCTTCTTGATAGCCGTTTGGTGACAGATACTGTGGTGGCATAGCAGTTCCCGGTACACGGTAACGAAACCCGAGAATCGTCGATCCAGATCCTCGAATTACTCGTTTGTCGGGGTGTACACTTCAAAGGCCTCGTCCCTCAATGGCAGCTTAGAAACAACGTACATTTCATGGAGAGCAAGTCCGAACTTCCCTCCGGGCGCGAAGAAAGTTCCCGTCCGCCGGTTATACATTTCCAAAAGAGCCATGAACAACGGCTTGTTGATGGGTAACCCGTAGCAGGTGCCCCAGATGGCATAATAGAGGTCAATCTCCCGAAGGAATGCCTTATATTTCCTAAGGATCCATGAGGTCAGGTTGGCCCACATAGGGATGGGGTTTATCCAGTTCAGTAACGACAACCTGCCAACAGGATAAGACCCCTTACGAGCGAGCAGATTCAGGAAGGTATCGGCTAGAGTAAACGTGAAGTTGGGACCAGATACGTTTATGAAGGTACCCAGAGTCAGTCCCATCACGCTCCGACTGACCGAATCCCTGCTCGCATATGCTGACCCAATATTCTTATTGTAATGGATGTTGCCCACGAACATCCCCGATTGGGTTGGAGTTAGGGAGCCCACCATCTTCCTGCTCAATGGTACCATATTGAACCACGAGAGGGGAAAATGACGTTCCATTTCGGGAATATGGATCCCCACCCCGTCCAGATTAAAGTCCCAGCTCTCAGAAATGTCCAGCACTCGGGGGTTTTTTATGGATAGAGCTTCTCCGAAGAGAAAGGCTGGTTTCAGATACTCTCCTTCCAGCCTTCCCGAGTTCATCATAGTACAAAGAAAGTGGAGACGCTGGTTCTTGATGGTGCTCACCCTCTCCACAGGCTCATCGGTGGGAAGCTGATCTGACACACTTTGAACTAAGTCGTCGAGCTGTACACCCATGGCATACTGGGGTGAACCCACCAAAATCTCTCCTGCTGGATTGATTGACAAATTCACTGAAGAAAGAAAAAAGAAGCGAGATTAAAAGATGGTTAAAATGAAAACACTTGGAGTTCCTTAAAAAGCTCCCATGAGCCTATGCAGCTCGGTTAAATGTAGCCTTATGCGGCCCAATTCAGTTGGGTTTCATGCGGTACTGCTTCGATAGAGCTTATGCGGTTTCATTTAGCAGATGAGCTTATGCGGCACGACTTAGCGAAGCTTTATGCGGTCCAGTTCATCGGGAGCTCATACGGTCCTGTTCAATGGAACTTCATGCGGTTCAAATCTAGAAGTGATCCTGCGGCTCAAGTCCTTCTCATGCGACTCAGACACAGGGCATGCCCCATGCGGCTCAAATATGAGAGGGTCATGCGGCCCATGCAACATATGCGGCTTCATCATGTTGAACTTAGGCAGTTCAATAAAGATGAAGAACGAAGGCTTGTGCATAAAATATGCAACAGAGCCATAGTTTTTTAGGGTTCAAAGCATTCAATATTCCATCCAATCCTTACCCTTAAAAGCAAGGTGGACGTCAGGGTGCACTTTAGGCGTCGTGGCCGACGAAGAAGCCGCTTTCTTGCCCTTCGTCGCGGCAGAGGCAGCCTTGGAAGACTTGGGGGCCATGGTCGTCCGACGGTCGGAGAAGAAAGACAGAGACAGAAAATTAGAGCAGCAAGAGTTGAAGACGATAGAGAGTAAAGAAGTCTCTCCGTCAGAACATGTTCCCATTTATAGGCAAAAGGAGGGCGATTCGATCCGCGTGCAGCATGAAAACTGACTCTTCGGTTATCGAGACGAACTGACTAAATAAAGATCAAACTCTTGGGATCCTGCCCCAAAAAGCGGCTTCAAAATCTGACGGCAAATCAAAGACAATTAATGCAAAAGATTTGCATACATGGCAGGATGACGTGGTAAGGAGCCCATACGGCCAGACAGCCTATGCGGCTAGACAGTCCATGCGGCTGGTTGGTCAATGCGGCTCAGATGGACAGGCCGCTGAGGAGGCCATGCGGCTGGGATGTCCATACGGCCAGAATACCCTATGCGGCCAGAGGAGTTTATACATAGCCATGCTTCTTATTCAAAGTATTTCAATTTTGCAAATTAAAAACTTTGAAGGGGGTCTTGTAGAAGCATAGAAAAGAATAAAGAAAGGTCTATGCGGCCAAGAATCTCCATGCAGTTCAGAGAGCCCATGCGGCTCAAGGGTCCATACGGCTCAAGCGTCTATGCGGCTCGGATAGGCCCAGAGCCACGTGGCCTTCAACAACTTTTTTTTCTTTCATCTTTGACTGCATTTAATGCCCTGACGGCTGACGGCTCTGACAAATGACATCTCTGACATAAAGGTGCAATAATGACTGACATAAAGGCGTGTTCCTAGGAAAGAGGAGGAAATCTTTTCACAGCTGGCAGAATCCACCGAGTCCCGAGGCATGCGGCTGCTGTATTTATGCGGCCGCCCACTTCATGCGGCAACCTATCTTCATGCGCCTGCATCCTTTATGCGGCCGTCCGTCAGCATGCGGCTGTCCATCTTCATCCGGCTGCATCCTTTATGCGGCCGCCCGTCAGCATGCGGCTGCCCATCTTCATGCGGCTGTTCATCCCCATGCGGCTGTTCATCCCCATGCGGCTGCCCATCTTCATGCGGCCGTCCATCCTCATGCGGCCCACTCATATACGACTCTGCCAAGACGACCCAGTGAAGACACGTGGCATTTTTTACGATGATTGAGACACGTGGCAGTCTTATCTTCCTGAAATTATGGGTGCTAACAAATCCTAACAAAATCAAATTTTTTGCAATCATCATAATTGCCCAGATCAAGTCAAATCGAACAAATTAAACACGTGGCAAGCTATCACAAGTCGCAAATATTCATGACAATCATCATTAATTGCCCACAGAGATTTGATGCAATCTGCATTAATTATCTAGATTTGCTATAATCAGAAAGAAGGGCCCAGATTAATTGATCCTTAACCGCCAACTTATCAAGGAGGCAATCATTGTAAACCCTAATGATTGCATCCCACTCCTATAAATAGCAAGGTGCCATTCCCTTGCAGAGGAGGACTTTTTCAAAGAGCACGAGAGCACTTGGAGAGACTTGAAGAGAGAGAGCAGAGAGACAAAGGCCCACGCAGAGGGTATCCTGAGAGCATTTCTTCTCCGGAGCCAAGGCTGCATCTGATCGTCCAAGGAGTAAGGCAGAGCTGCCGTCGCTTTCCCGAGCCTCTACCGTCACCCCCCAGAATCTAAAATAAACAATTGTACTTAGATTGCTGTACCTAGATTTTTTTCCCTAGGCTTTCTTTGTACAAGCGAGTTTGTATTGTGAAGTAAAAGTCCAGTCCCCCGATAATTGTTCTGTTCTTTTATATTTTATGGCAAACAATGTCATGTCATTTATCAAAAGTGTACCACAATGGGTCACCATCGTGTCAGAGAACACACTTAAATTAATGTGACACAAGCATACATATGGTAATTAAATATTAGCAGGAGCAAGGGCCGTGGGGGACTCATGCGGCTCAGAAAAAATTGTCATATGAAATTGCCATGCAACAGTGCATATGCGGCCAAGCAAGTCACTATCAATCATTACACTAACAAATCGTGCTTAGGAAAGCAATTTAGAATCACACATTATTTAATCATAATAATATAATTGTAAAGACAATTAAGACAAAAGATAGTAGGATCCACAATTAATGTAAGTATGCCATGCGGCCAGCCAATAGATGTTGTCACCATATAATATGCGGCTAGCACACTTGCTGCATGTGGCCAAGAATAATAAATAGGCCATGTGGCCAAGAGCGGATGAGGTGGGGGGCATAAGGAAAATACTCAATATATAAGCCATGCGGCTAACTTGGCCATATGCGGCTGGGCAATTGGCAATGGCCATATGCGGCTAAGTACTGTTTAAGTGGCCAAGGCAAATATTTAAGTAGCCAAGCAAATATAAAAGCATGCACAAGCAAATCCCCATGCGGCTATGAAGTTGGCCTATGCGGCTAACAAATTGCACCAATGGCTTATGCGGCCAAATAAATTCCCATGCGGCCAACTAAACATTCCATATGCGGCTAACATATATAAATAAGCATGCAAGCTACTGCTTGCATGCATGCATGCATTAACTTAACATGGCATTGGCCATGCATTAAATATACATGGCATTAATGCATTTAAATATTAAAGCATAAGCGGCTACTGCTTGCTAGCTAAAGCATGCATGCAAATATAAAAGCACATGCGGCTACTGCTTGCTAGCTAAAGCATGCATACAAATATAAGCAAGGCCATGCATGCAAATAAATTGTGTATTAAATGCTAAATGCATTTGCTAATGCATTAAATGCTAAGCCTTAATGCTAATGTATTGAATGTTAAGACCATTAAATGCTAAGACCATTCCATATGCGGCCAGAGACTTAAAGACCATTTAATGCATTTGCTAATGCATGAAATGCTAAGACCATTCCATATGCGGCCACGTATAAGCCATATGCGGCTCAGCAACTTTTACAGTGGCCATGCGGCCACAAATATTAAATAGCTTATGTGGCTACTAAGCTGCTTGCTAAAGCTTAATATATATGCGGCCAAGCTATGAGTTCATGCGGCCAACAACTGTTGGCCATGCTAAATTTAGCTAAATGCATACAAGCATTTAATGGCTAAGGCCATGCACGTAAATGCTAAGGCCATGCATTAAAATATACATGGCATAAAAATATACTTGGTCATGCATTAAAATATACATGGCATTGGCCTATGCGGCTCAATGCTTGAAAGCAACTTAGAGCAATGGCCATGCGGCTAGGAAATATTAATGGCTCATGCGGCCAATCAAGTGAATGCTTATGCGGCCCAGCAAATAAATACTTGCACATGGCCAGCTAATACATACAATTAAAAGATTCAATTAAATGGCCATGCGGCTCAGAGCAAATATGCTCATGCGGCTCAGAGTGCAATTAATGGCTCCCACAGAGAATATATTCATGGAAAATACCATGGCCTCCATGCTCCACCAAACAATAATAGAAACCCAAATCCTGACTCCTGTAGGTCAAATTTGAGTAAAATAGAATTTTCTACAACATGGAACCATCAACTAGTAAAAATATACAAGTTTGATAGATCAAAACTCCTGAAAACCGAAAATACCACAAGCTAGATTTACAAGAATTTAACCATGGAAAAAAAAAGGCTAAGTACTAAAGTGGATTAGAAATACATGAGGAAGATAATGGAACAATAAAAATAGACTTCCTCCATGAAGCAAGATGCACTTGCCTAAGCTCTCTCTCTCTCTCCTGGTGGTTGAAGAAGTAATGGTGGGGAAGAAGAAGAGTAATGAAGAGAGAGAAAGAGGAGTGGGCTATTAAATAGGGAATGGTGGTGGTAGATGGGGTTTTCTTTTGGTTCATGATGAACCCAAGGCAAACCAAACCAAGCCAACCCAACCAAGATAAACCAAGCCAAGCCACTAAACAAGGATCGAGACAAGCATGACAAGTCTAACTACAGGTCGGGATTCCGTACACGTATACAAAATACGTAATACGAACCACGGGCATTACAGGGACAGTGCCTCGATTTTTTTAAAAAGGTTTTGGCTGTCGATTCCTTCATCGAAAATCATCTGTCTGCCTCTGAACTGCTTAAAATCAGCATCTCGTCCGGCATCAGAAAACAACTACCACCACCATCACGATTGATCAAAAATAATTAAAATTACATTATTCTTATGCTTCCCGAAAGAGTTCACACATAATCTAGATTAAAAAATTCAAATAATAAGCACGATCAACCCTCGTAATTTTATTTACATCCACAGCAATAACAACATCCACGACATGTCTGTGGTTTAAACAACACAATCAAAAATATGCATTAGACCATAATAGTTGGATCTAAGATGCCTACAAAACTGAGTTAGAACAGATCTACATCTATCGACTATTAGACAGCGCAGGTTTTATTGGACAATATGGACGTATCAATCAATACGCAGATCCAAAGTGGCTTTGATACCAATTGAATGAACTGGAGATTCCCAGGACCCTTACTTTGGGGTGCGTATTGATCGATAGAAAGTTAAACAGATTTAATACGTGTTCTAACCCTTCATAGGCGGAAACTAGGGTTCACGACTTATACCTGCGACAGAAAAAAGGCAAGTAATTCCTGGCAATCTCGAGCGGACGACCCCAAGATCTTCTGAACGTATTTCTTCCTCGAGTTGGACGTCGTATGGGCGACGATCTTCCAACCTTTTTTTCTCCTTGGCAGCCCTCTCTTTCTCTCCTTACGTGAATCACGAATTTAGAGAAAGCTTCAGATTTTTGATCAATAATCTAGCGGCCAGAGAATAGAGGATATATATAGGCTACGGCAGGGACCATGAGGAGAAATTAGGGTTAGGCCTCCTAACGGATCTGGATATCCCGTGTTCAGCCCGAACACACAATCCAGGCCCATTAACAATATCTCGGTCCACTAATGAGCTATTGTTGTACTACCTCCCTAATCCTAAATTATGTTTGTGGGCTCCTTTTATTATATGCTCATTTGGCTCCTCATGTTAAGATATCGTATGTCCGTCGATCAAATTAAGTTACTGACAACTATATTTATTCGACATCTTTTATCCTTTAGTAGTACCGCTCAACTTTATTTATCATGTCGGATATAATCCACCTGCAGGGTTTACATGACAATCCTTATGAGCTGCTTAAGGGAACATCATCAACCCAATATATCAGGACATGAATTCCATTTATAATCAACAGTCCATCATACATACAATGTTATTACCTAATTTATAGAGGTTGTTGATCCATAATGAATCTCACTCTTTCATGAGTCAAAGTAATGCACACTGCATATACATGTCTGTTATTATATCCGAATTAAGAGCACAAGCATCCATAATAACAGAGGTGTTTGTTCTCTTATGTAGTCAGTACAAAGAGAACAACCTCAAGTGGTCCTGTTCAATACACACAAAGTGTACTAGTGTAAAACTATAGTCAAGATAGACTAATACCAGATTACACTACAACCTTTCCAATAGATTGTCCAAGTCCATCTAGGTTGTGAACTATTTATATACTCCATAGGGAACTGATAATATGATCTTCTGTGTGACACCACACACCATATCATCTACAATATAGAATATCAGACATTTGCATTAACACTTGCAACAAATACAATATGCAAACATTTGTCCATATGATTCTCATTCAAAATTTAAGGAAATAAGGTTACTACAAAAGTGATGCTTTTAGTATATAACCCTAACAGAGGGATGGAATTTGAAAATTTTACTGAGGATAAAAAATCATGTCTAAAATTTATATTTAATGATCTAAATTAATTGATGGTTAACTAATTAATAAAAGGTAGTTAGTTGCAACCGCTTAGAATGCTCATGTTATTAAGTTGTAAAATTTTTAAGGTCGTTATACCAAGTTCCAATTTGTCATATTTCATGATATTTAGTTGAAATTTGAATATAAGCAATAACTTAAAAATTTATGGTATTAAATTGCTAAGTTTTAAATTTCTTGGTTGTAAGTTACAAAATTGTCACGTTTCATTATATTTTGTTGCAAATTAAGCATAAAATAAAAAAATAGAACATCTTGGAGCCTCACAGATCCAATAGCTCATCATCTTTGAAGCATCTAGTTAATATTATATTTAAGGTAGATTTTGCGTAGCCTCCAAATTATTGAAATTGGTAGAGGTCCCTATGACTTATCAACTTAATTTGGTAAAATTTTCTCCATTCCATATTAATTTATGGAATGGATCCAATAGCTCATCATCTTTGAAGCATCTAGTTAACTGGAATCAATCTACAAGAGTGAAAGCTATCATGGTATCCTAAATATAAAGCACCAAGAGTTTTTAGGTGTGGGGATAGTTCCTATATAATACTAAAGGTCATACACTACAAAAATACAGTCATTTACCGACAGAAACCAGCAACGAAATATTTTCCGTCGCTAACTAGCGACGGAACACCAGCTGATAACTGATGTAAATAATATCAAGTTTTAACCCCAAAAACTGTTGCTAATCCGTAGCTAGTTCGTAAAAAAAAAATGTAGTGACAGATCAACGACGAACTATTTTCGTTGCTGCGAAACATCATATTGGCAGAACGACTTGGTTTTTTCATTTTCGATCAAAATCTCCCGCTAAATACTACCTCCTCCTCGACCCTCCCTCTCTGGTGTGCCTCGTTCGACCCCCTCTCTCCGATGTGCCTCCTCCTTGACCCCCTCTCTCCGGTGTGCCTTCTCCTCGATCTCCTCCTCCTGACCCCAGGCGCCATCGTGCCTCCTCTTCGACCCCCTTCTTTCGACCCCAGGTGCCGTCGTGTCCCCCGTGCCCCTCCTCGACTGCCTCCTCCTCTCCCCTCCCCCTGCGCTCCTCCTCCTCACTTCGACACCCCCACTCGAGCGGCAACCCCCTCCAGCCATACCCCCACCCGACGACACCCTCAGCCGACGACTTATCTAAGGAGATCCCTAATATTCCTCTAAAACAACAGGTAATGACCTTCCTCTCAATTTATTTTAAAATTTTTTCTGTTGAAAAAATTGTTGTCGAAAGCATAAACACAGACACAACATGATTTTGATTTAGAATTTGGACACGAACACACGACACAGACACTGACACACGACATAGACAAATTGGGTAGTTTGATTTAGGATTTGCTAGTCAGTAGGGGTCTAGGTACATGGGGTTAGTTTTCGCTAGTTGTGCTAGATTTCTAGCCTATGGCATTAGAGCACAAGAAAATATTAATTTAATATTCGATACTTTTCTGTCATTTCGAATATAAAAAAAACTTGATATTAGCTTGAGGATTCCTGGCTAATTGACGTAATGTAGAAAATAAATAATATAGAAAACATATATGGTCATAAAAAAATAGTTGTTTTATTTGCAATTAATCAGAGCTGATTGATTTTACTTATTCAACCACCTGCGAATAGGCAACCATTAACTAAGGTACCGACAGATAGGCGAAGAACTAGCAAATTATGGTTACCCTACTTTCATTTGTATATAATCTGTATTGTTAGAATATATATAGTACATGCAAAATCATTCACATGCAACAAAGCAATGAGTAGATACTTGGTTGACCGTTCGTGGATGCACAATCGGCGACATGAGAGCAAGATTTTTTAACGGATGATTTCAAGGTGGGCGTCAAAGAATTTCTAAGATACGCCAGTAGCCAACCTTATTTCATGGACGAGAGGCTCATAAAGTGCCCTTGTGTCAAATGTATATACCATTCAAAGAGGTAGATCTCGTGAGAGAGAACCTCTACAAGAAGGATTTCGTACCAAACTACAACAAGTGGACGACTCAAGAAGAACCTTTGGTTCCGTAATATCAGTCCTCCTTCATTACGGAGGTGGAAGAGTCCACTCTCGGAGATCACTTTTAATATCGGCATCGAAACTTAGCACGTGAGTTGGTATTTGATACGACCGATCCAAGTTTTGATCCGGAGGATCCGAATCCTAATGCAAAAGAGTTCTATGATATGTTCAAGCATGCCGATACTCTGTTATACCCGAGTTGTGATTCTCATTCCATCCTATCGATGGTGATGCATATATTGAACCTTAAGTCTAATTTTAACTTACCGCAGGAATGCTACGACCGGATAATTCAGTTTATTAGAGAGTTGCTGCCAAAAGGATCGAAGGACTTGCCAGAAAACTTTTAAAAATTGCAGATGATGATACGAAAACTCGAATTAGGCTATAAAAAGATAGATTTTTGTCGAAACGGTTGCATGTTGTACTATAAGGAGAACAATGATAAAGACAGATATATTTTCTATCACGAAAATCGCTACAAGCCAATTCGGGGCAAAGAAAAATCAATTGAATGAGCAAGGTTGTGCCCCTATAAATACATGCAGTTTTTGCCAATCACAAAGAGGCTGCAGAGAATGTATATGTCCGTAAATACTGCACAACACATGATATGGCATAGCAAAGAACGAAAAATGGATGAAGGAGAATTATCTCATCCTTCCGATGGAGAGGCATGAAAGCATTTTGATTGATGTCATTCTAGATTTGTCGTAGAGCCTAGGAATGTTCGGTTGGATTTATGTTCTGATAGATTAACTCCTTTTGGACAGTTGGGGTCTCAGTACTCTTGTTGGCCGATAATTTTGACCCCTTACAATCTACCACCGTGGATGTGCATAAAGACTCCTTATATGTTCTTGACACTTATCATACTCGGTCGAAAAAATCCAAAGAAGAACATCGATATATACTTGCAACCATTAGTGGACGAGTTGAAACAATTATGGCAGTTCAGCGTTCAGACGTATGATATATCGATGGAGTAAAACTTTTAGATGAGAGTGATGCTTATTGTAGGAACGAAATTTAAAGCGCTATACTCTAGAAGGGGGTGAATAAAGTAGGCAGCAGAAAATTAGCTATTTAAAAATTGTTAGCAACAAGATCAGAGAATATATATCACAGATATGTAAATGAAAAGTAGCGAGCAGAGAACAAACACAAACACAAGGATGTATACTGGTTTTTCTCTTGTGAGGACTAGTCCAGTCGGAAGAACTCTAGCTTCCAGTTGAAATCTACTAAGGAAAAATGCTGTAAGTTTTCATGCAAAGTTCTTGCTACTTCTACAACATAAGCTTTAGTCCGAAGTACTCGACCAACTTTAATTGTGAAGTATCTTCAATCAAGCCTCTGATTACAATAACTCTGAAACTTCTAGACCATACCGTACTTTCAAATCAACTAGAGGATTGTAACTGGCTTGGAATTTGAAAATAAAAGAGCTTAGAACACTTTGGAATACCGTAGTAGTCTTAGATAGAATAAAAGAGATGTGTGTTGAAATGGTAGAAATTTTTCTCTATTTATAGGTTTTCCAAAGACAGAATTCAGGCAGAATTCTTTGAGAGAATCTCGGCAGATAGCCATTGCATTCGTAACTGCGAGAAGACTGGGTTCAAAAATCCAACGTTCACTAACCGAACTCGGGGCAAATTTGGGTCGAACTCGGGCTGAATTCTTTTGGTGTCCAGAGTTGATTTGTTAGGGTTTTACAAATCGGATTTTAGGCTTTTTTGAAAAGTCAAACAGTTAGGAGCTTTTGTAAATGGGTTTATTTTTAAAATAAGGAATATTTTGAAATCATTTTGGGGTAGCCTATTTTCTAGTACGACTCGGTGTACATCGTATTCCTAAACTCAATAAATTGTGAAAATTATATTGAAATTGGAAATACAAACTCAATGGTAAAACGACTTCATGTCTTGAACGGTAGTAGTAGCAGTTCTCAGCAGTCGTCCAAATAGCCCTTATATCGAGACAGGATTAGATCAATTATTAAATCAGGTTTGAACATGACCAATGGGCCGACAATCTCTCCTATTTTGATAATTGACAAACCTTAACCGATATAACATCTTGATCTTAATTTGAACAAAAATATCAAAATTTGTAAGGAACTGTTATGTTATATACTGTACTATCTCCTTATCTCCTGAAATAGATGTTAAATCATTTTATCACCCGTTGTCACTTAGCAAAATAATTGCAAAGAGAGAGGCTCCCTTGCAATTCATGCTTAAGAAACAAACGTTAAAGAAATACAGAAATATATATAAAGAATAACATAAATTTCATAGACAGTTCCATGAAGAAATCATAAACTAAGATAGATAATGCTACGTAAAAAAATAAGAAGTGCATACTAAGAAGAAAAGAGATAACAATACACACTGAAATAGTAAATGCATACTAATAAGAGTTTGAAATATATCAACTCAGCAAACAGTCACAGTGCTAAAAGATAAAGTACTATCTTGGAATGTCGGAGCATTTCCACGCATACATAGACAAATATAGAGTCTAATCAGATACCAACTAGACAAAGTACAATAACGTCTAGATCAAATGATAAAAAGCTAGGGTTTGGAGCTCTCGGGCGTAGCTGCTGCTCTGTTTGGAGGAGGAGAGGGTAATGAATAAGAAGGGCCATATTCAAATCTGACTTAAAAGTACTCGACACCAACAGAACTCGTGCGGAACTCGGGCCGAATTCAGTACGAGTTCGCCTGGGGTTCTGTTGAGGTATTTTTGTACAAAAAATAAAATAAAATGCCACTTGGTATTCATCAATCCTTTTTCAATTATTTAATTCCAAGTTTAGTTATTTTAAATTTCAAGTAATATAATTAATATTATTTTATGAATTAAATTTTGTTACACAATGACTGTCTCAGATTAGCTGTAGGGGTACTGTCCCAGCTGACGGAGATTCACAGGAGAATGCTTAAGTACCATTTTGCTTCGATCATGGTTGTGGTGACAGACAAACCTTTTATAGGCTTGTCTCGAAAATAGTTTTTGTATATTAAAAATAATTAATAAAACAAAATTAATTAATATTATTGAAATCTAAAATTTCTATTTCTCGACAAAAATAATTAAAACAATCTTCTACTAATAGTTTTGTAAAGATGTCAGCCAATTGGTTCTCTGTGTCTACAAATTCAAAGTTTATATCTCTATTTGTTTAATGGTCTCTAAGAAAATGATGTCGAGTCTCAATATGCTTAGTGCGAGAATGACATACAAGATTCCTAGTCAAATTAATAGTGCTAGTGTTGTCATAAAAAATGGGTATGTGTGAATACTGTAAACCAAAGTCTTCTAAGGTTTACTTCATCCATAAAATTTGTGCACAACAACGTCCTGTAACGATATACTCAGCCTTAGTAGTTGATAATGCGACAAAATTTTGTTTCTTGCTAAACCAAGAGACTAGAGCCTTACCTAAGAAATGACATGTGCCGCTCACTATAAGAAATTGTATTTTTAGCAACATGTTTCAGCGACATAGGGTCTTTTATGTCTCCAAAAGCTATTTTTTATATGTATTGACGACATAAGTTTTCGTGTGTTGCAGAATCTACACAAATTTTGCAGGAGGAAAACCAAATTGCAGTCCCGCCAAAAATTCTCTACATATGGCGACATCGACATGTCGCAGAAAGGCACTATTTGTTTGCCGACATATACCTATGTCGCGAAGGCATTTATATTACTTTTAATTGAATACCATAAAAAAGTTTTAATTGAATAATGACCTAAAAAATATCAAACAAAACATCAAAAACCTAAAATTGAAAAACTCGTTGTCTTTTTTGTGTTTTCTCCCTGGCGCCGGCAGACCTCTTATCTCTCGTTCAAGTTTTCTCTCTCACGTGCCAACATTTGGTTTTTCTCTCCCGCGTGTGCCGAGAGCTCCCCTCCTCCATCTCCATCGTGAGCTTTAAAGCTTCTTCCCATTCACCGTGAGCATCTTCTCCTAATATTCTTAGTAGGTTGATTTTGTTAGGATTGAGAACATTCTTGGCTTTTACTGTATGTACACGTAGGGACTTGATTGCCTTTGCTTCAAATTAGGGTTTGATTTTGTTAGGGTTTCTCTCTCTCAAAGGATTTTGTTAGGGTTTGATTTGTGATAGTATGTTATTTGTCAAATTGGGGTTTGGTTTTTATATCCTCTCTAATGGTATGATTTTTTGGCATTATTTCTGTAAATTTTTTTTACCACATTTATCGTGGTAAGAAACGACATTGTGTTTACTGTATTTTTGGCGTGTTTGTGTCTGATTCGTGTCCTAATCCTTAGATTCGCTAAAATTGGTTGATTATATTCTTGGGTTATAACTCATGGCCGTGTATCTTTAGCTATGTGGTTGCAAAATTAGTTGATTGTGTTGAGCACCAAAACTAGCCAAGATTTTATCAAAAACATTTGCATAATCACCTTCTATAAAAAACCTTAAGTTGGACTATGTTTTGTGTTATATTTATCTTTTATTATTCTCCGATTTTGTTGTATGATTAAACTATCGCTTCGTTCAGGGTGTGGGTGTGGAAATTGTGTCTGAATAACGAAATGTAGTTTGAAATGACACACTAAAAAGTCTTGCTGGTTGATCTATAATTAGTTATAATCATATCTCAGTTAACATTGAAAATGCCAATGTGTACTTCAAGCTACTGAGCATAGTTAAAGTCCTACTATAATGACCTTCACCATATCAAGCAATTGTGTCAACAGACTCCAGCATGATTCTCTTCCGATCTTTGAGAATGGAATGGTTCTTTTATTTTCTTCCTCAAACTTGTACAATAGGCAAAATTTTATTGAATGTTATGTACTTGCATTTGTTCTTGCCATTTCTTTGTGCTATTACCTCCTTATGCTTTTGTAACAATATCTCAAAAAAGTTCATTGTATCTTGTGACACATTTTTGTGGTTTTAACTTCGCATCTTCGTCACAATAAGTAGCTTATTTTTGGTCAAATACACTAGGACATGTCAAATTTGTTTCCATGTACATGTGGCTGATTCTTTAATGTGTCATACAATATTCGTATCCCTACAACATAATTTACTTGAAGGTATTTGTATTCTACATGGCATGTATCATGTTCATATATACAAGAGGTTGAAAGCCTAGGACTCTCCTTAGAAAGCTATAATAAATATGACATAAATACTAATTTCAAATTTATCTTTAGGGTTACTTTTTTACAAAAAATTTATCTTGACTCGTTTCATTGATTGACTATTTAGTTCTATCATTATCACTGATTCTACTTTATGGGAGACTCCAAAATACACTATCATCATTGTCTAGTTTAATGTTCTAGATATAGTGGATATGGTTCATGAGTCACAATTGACTATTTAGTTCTTTCATTCATGTCACGTAAACTAAACACAAAGCTACAGGAGGTGAAACTATACTCAGAACTACAATGGTTCATGAATTTGTACTTTAAAAATAGTTTACTTATATATACAATTACAATTTCTCTTCTCTTTAACTTCTTTTCATACTTGTTCAAATTTCTAATCACATTTGTATAACTAATCTTTCACTGAACCTAACAGGGTTGCTAGAGAATTTTATAAACTAACATGTTGCACCATCTACAAAGTATCTAAAATAAGTTATATTTCTAATAACTTGCCTTCTCACAACTTTTATAATAAATGCCTAAACTTGACAAACTTGGACATGGAAATCAATTTTCTAATATGATTAATCGATTGCTTGTGAGCCAGGTTTTTGGTAGAGCCTCAACCAGCTAAGCCAACCAGTGGAGGAGATCTGGCCATTTTTAACACAATTCGAGCTAAATTGGAACAATTGCTATGGAATTTGGAGAAAAATTGGGGAAGAAGAAATGAAATTCAAATCTTATTAGAATAACAATTTTATGGTGGGGGGTGGGGGGGGTGACAATTACATTCACTTAAAATAAAAAGTTAGGCTAGTACATTCTTTATCCCCTTCTCTTCTGATTTATAGGAGAAGAGCTGACAATTCAAAGTTACATTTTAGTTCTTTCTCGAACTACATTGTTATATGTCTGATACAATTATACAGTGTACAAATTCTTTTCTGATATTTTAATACTGGTGTTATGATTCAATGCAGTATAGGTAGCTTTAGTAGTAGAGTCTTCATGCTCTGTATCAGTCTTTATTTAGGATCTGTATCAGTCTTCAGTCCAGTAGTTCATCACTCTAGTATTAGTCTGCAAGTTCAATATCAGTCCTAACAAGTTCACCCAGAGAATAGAGGATTAGAGAATGGCTCTTATCAGTTCCTTCTGGAAGACATTTTTTTTCCCTCAGGATTTGTTCAGATACCATTTTCTCCTATATAGTCTCTGTGTATATAGGGAGACTGCAGCAGAGTACTGCAGTCACTAGACTGACCTTGCATCAGTTTTTTATCTACAAATTTTGTCATTCTACTTGTTGGAATTTTTTTTCTGTTTTGAACTGCAGTTTTTTTTGTTTTGGATGAGTAGTTCAATACTTCATGTTGTCCAACACCTGCATGCTTGTTACATGTTGAAATATGAAATACTATTGGCACATCAATCCTAATAAAGCAACATTATGTGAGTGGGTGAAAAGAAATTCTTGTTCTAGCTTCTTACTTGTAATTTGAGTAACATGACATCTTCTTAAACAATAGGATCCATCACTGGTCAATGACATCCATAGTTTCAAGGATACGGACACTATATAAATATGGGGTATAAGTATTTTCAAATAGGTAATAGTTACCTATTAGTAAAAAAAAGGTATAATTACCTATATTGCATGAATATGGATAGGGACACGGGTACGAATATGATACAGACTGCTTTCGAAAGTTGCTTCTGCTGCTTCTTTTTGATATGTAGCAGAAATTCCAAACCAGGCCATAGTGATTTGGTTTAACTGTACATATTGTGATATCAGGGCCATTCCTGAAGATGTTTCTTGGACCCGTGAATGTTTGGGCAACAAGGAAGGAAGTTTGGCTGAAAGTGAAAGAAGAGTACAACAGCTAAGGGTAAGTTGATTATATGTACTTGATTATATGTACTCCACATAAAGCCGAGAATCTTTCAAATTTATCATATTTCGTAGATTGTTCTCTGGTATAGAGTACATAGCTGATGGTTCTGATGTTGGTTTGGATTCACTGGTAAGTGAAGTTAATTTTTTTACCCTTGTGATACAAAAAAATTGGTCTAACGTGCTTGTTTGTAAATGTGAAGGGTTTCCGGTGAAGAACAAACCTCTATTTGCACAGGCTAGGGAGTGTCCCATAGAAACTAGGGAAAATGTTGCTCTTACTGGCTTGTTTATTTGTAAATGAACTCTAAACCTTCTTTGTGAAAAATGTTAGCTAGCAATTATATTTAGAATAATGGAATTTTTCCTGGGAGATATTTGTTAGTTAACTTGTAATTTCGAATTTTTTGATCCCTTTTCAAGATTTTTCAGAATAATATACTAAAAGCAATCATGGCATCATGCTTTGCTGTGCTTTCACGTAGTTAATTTCTCATGGAGGTCTAGCAACCATGAAAGATGATTAAATGCTTGATGAGAAGTTCCAAATTCATCATAATAACAAGATGATAGCAGATTTTAGAGCTTAATCGCCAAGAAATATAAGGAACTGATACTCGCAATACTACTTTCTTTTAATTGGAGAAAAATTTTCTCAGGCAAGTCACAGTCCATAATGTGTGATATATATAAAATTGTGTACTATCACATGTAATCCTATAAAAACATCTAAACAACTATAAGTGTTCGAGTGCCACTAGGCTGAAGCCAATGCAGAGTATGGGATGGTTAAGATGTACACATCTTAAACAACTATCGTCAAGACAATGTCCACTATATGTTTGAGATTTGGTTTTTCTTTGAGATGGGGATGTTACTTCTGTCACCCTCCAGTTTTGTGCACCACATAATCACATCTCTTTAAGAGGCGTAGAGGATAGTTGATAGTTGATAGTAATTAACTTTACCCTTAATTTCTTTATAGAACACTAATCATTTTAACATTGTGCTAGGGCTTGTACAATCAAGTAAATACCCATAATTTATAAGATCCAGGAGAAAATGATTCTCCAATAAATTATTTCAAATCTAAACAACTATAAGGGTGTGCTAGTGCACCATGAGGCTCTAGCTAATACAGGTTATATGGACGGGTCAAGATGTTTGCATCCTAAACAACTGTCATCAAGTCGATGTCCATTGTACCTTCTACTTCTTTGAGATGTAGGTTTTCCTTTTGTCACCCTCCACTTTTGCCCACAATATTGACACTTCAAAATCATGTTGCATGATTCTCCACATCATATTTCTGGGCTTCTTATCGCTTCTTTCAATGATCATCACATGCATGGATTCTTATTGTTCTCTAATTTGATGTAGTCTCTCTAGAGATAAATAGTGAACATGTCCATCTTTCTACAATAATATTATGTGTTTATAGTATGTACCCAAAATTGGTGCTATTTTCAGATTTACAATTGTAGAGAACAGAAAGCATGATATACTACTCTCCTTCAGAATTTTAGAACTGTTTAGTGTTCTACTTGCCAATTTTTGGAATTATGCTATTTTCAATTTTGTCATTTTAGAACTGTTTAATTATTCTCCATAAAGCATGTATTACATAATTTGATCTCAATGTTACTTTCTAATCATGAAATTATGCTGATCCTGTCAAACTATCAATAGCAATTATGTTGATCCTACCATTCTTTTAGTATATATTTGTTTTACTTACCATTTTTTTCTTTAATTTTTGTTTGTAGGATCACATGGACAACTAGCAAATTTTTTCGAAAGACATTATCATGAGATCTGTCACTATTTTGGATAAACTAATGTATGAATGAAAAGAAAAATTATTGTAGGCTAATTTTTTGGGAAGGCATTCAATTTCTGTATTTTTTTCTACATTGTTGTCTAGTTGGAATATAGTCTGTCTAGAGAATACAGTACGTTTTTCATTGAATGTGTTACTTGAAGTTGTTAAAATATTTACATTAGTGGATTATTTTATTAAGAGACGTTTGAATGTTGTGTACGAAAATTGTTGCTCTTTGTTCTCATGTTCTTTGAATACTGATTTCATTATCTATAAGTTATTTTTGAAATAAGATTTTTATATCTATAATGGAAAATATATGCGAAAAGAAAAAATATATATTATTTCTTACAATAAATTAATATAATGGAATATAAATTAGCTTTGGCGACATCAAATTGTATAGCAGGAAATATTTTTATATTTGGCTACATTAGCATTCGCGACATCAAATGGTGTAGCAGGAAGTGTATTTATATTTGAAAGAACTATCTTTTTTCGACATGTGTTATGTTGCCAATGTATCACTCTTCTGCGACAAAAAAGACACATATCGCCAAAAGTTATTTTAAATAAAAAAATATGATATATCGCCAGAAGTGATTACTTTCCGCGACATGGGTAATTTCATGTCGTCGAAGATTTTCCCAGACAAGGCTACAGCGACATGTGTGCGACATAGCCAGATATGTCGCAAAAACACTTTGGCGACATAAATCTAGCTTTTTGCTACATATTGCTTATGTCGTTGAAAATGCATTTTCTTGTAGTGGCTATTACTTTTTCTATCTACTTTGCATCCAGCAAAATCAGTATCCGAGTAACTGGTTAGGTCTAAGGACGTCATTTTGGGATACCATAAGCCGACAGAAAAAGTACCTTTAAGGTATTGAAAGATACACTTAACTACGCACAAGTGTGATTCCTTAGGGTTAGCTTGGAAACGTGCACACAAGCAAATACTAAACATTATATCAGGACGAATCATACCTTGATACTTACGTATGTCGATCATTTTGCCTTACTCATCAATATCAAGCTTGGTTGAAGTTGCCATCGGAGTGCCAATAGGTTTGACGATTTCCAGATCGAACTTCTTTAGTAAGTCTTTTGTGTACTTGGCTTGATTAATGAACGTCCTATTGTTGGCTTGTTTGACTTTCTGTCCAAGAAAGAATTTGAGTTCTTCCATCATGCTCATCTCAAACTAATTCTGCATACACTTTGAAAATTCTTGACAAAGAGACTCATCAGTAGATCTAAAGATAATATCGTCAACATAAATCTGAATTAAAAGAAGATTTCCTTTCAAAGATTTTATAAACAGTGTAGTATTAACCTTCCTTTTTATAAATAGCAAGTAAAAAGAGCTTAAACGATCATACCAAGCACGAGGGGCTTGTTCCAGACCGTATAAGGTTTTCTTCAGCTTCAAAACATAGTCAGAGTTTTTGAAATCAGTAAATCCTGGAGGTTGTGCTCGATAAACTTCTTCTTTTATAAAACCATTAAGAACATCACTTTTTACGTCCATTTGAAAAAGGTTGAAATTATGAAAACATGCAAATGCACATAACATGCGAATGGATTCTAATTTTATAACTGGGGCATAGGTCTCATCGTAGTCGATACCTTCTCCTTGGTTGTATCCTTGAGCTACAAGTCGGGCCTTGTTACGAGTGACTAAACCATTCTCATTGAGTTTATTTCAGAGTACCCAGCGGGTGCCAATGACCGGATGATTAATGGGCTTGGGAACAAGTTCCCAAACTTGATTTTGTTCAAATTGGTTTAATTCCTCTTGTATAGCATCTAACCAAAAAATATTGCTACATGCTTCTTCAATAGTTTTGGGTTCTAGCTGTGAAATAAATGCAACACAGGAAACTATATCTCTGTTAGAGGAACGAGTACTTACACCCTAGAAATTTTACCTATTACCAAGTCCTTGGGATGGTCAGCCATAAACTTCATTCATTTTGGCAGACTCTCAAGGTAGCTGGTTTCGACTTCTGGTTCTGTACGTGCTCTGCTTGGTGGTTCTGCAGGTGCTGTGCCTGAAGGTTCTGTAGGTGCTGTACTTGGTGTACTGACGTCTTTACCATCATCGTCGATCGTCTGTTGATTTAGTTCTTCAAAAGTGACGTTTATTGACTTTTCGATGATCATGGTCCTTTTGTTGAAGACTCGGTACCCTTTGCTTTTGGCCGCATAACCTAAAAATATACCTTCATAGGCCTTTTCATCAAACTTTACCAAATTATCTTTAGTATTAAGAATAAAGCGTTTGCAACCAAAGATTTTGAAATAAGAAACTAATGGTGTTCTATTAAACCATAACTCATAGGGAGTCTTCTTCGATTTAGGTCAAATTAGAACCCTATTGAGAACATAACAAGCTGTATTAACAGCTTCAGTCCAAAAGTATTTAGATAGATTTAACTAGTTTAACGTTACTCTAGCCATTTCAAATAGAGTCCGGTCATACCCACTTTTCATTTTAAGGGTATTCTGGCCATTTTGTAATTTTTATTAATTTATTGAATTCATGTGATGATATGTGGTTTGGTTTGACGTTTGAGTAGTCTTAATTGGTTTAACTTAGCCAACCATGACTAGAAACCTAATGCCATAATTAGAATTAGTTTTCATCATTTAGAATTTAATTTAGAATTAATTAGCTATTTTTTTAAATGATTTAAATAAATTTTAAGTCATTTTCTAGTTAGCCTTTTTAAAGCCTTTTTAGACTTGGGCTTTATTAGAAACTTAGGGAGCCTAGGCCCATCTGCTAACCAAAACCCAATCCCCTATAGTTGGCCGACCATAGACAGTCCCCCCTTTCTTTGTATAGAAATCATTAGCCTCCAAGAGAAACCCTAGCCTCCACTCTCCAAAATTCCCAACCTTTTTATCCGTAGTCCGTTTCTCCCCAAACGAATTCTTTTGCGCTCGTAGGAAGGAGAGGATATTGCTGGAGCATTGCTAGCAAGGTTGTGGAGGCGGTTGCTTTGAGATACTCGATCGTTGGAGCGCTCGAGGAGCCTTTACATTGAGATTCTGACTCTCAATAGGTAAATCCTATTCTAGCATTATTTTTTTTATTTTTCTCCATGGAAGTGTGCATCTAGGTACCCTCGACCTGTAGGTTCATTTTCGTCCAGTTTCGTATTCGTTTGGTGTCTGTATCGGATATGTGTCGATTTTTATATGTAGGTGTTCGATGAAATGTCACAATAGTTTTAATCTTGATTTTGTTGAATCTTTTTATATAATCTGGTAGCCCTATACACGAGGATCACGACCCCATGAGTTTTGACACGAATCGGACTCGTGTCCGTGTCCAAACAGGACACGAACGTGCTGCATGCTAGGCCGCGCGCGTGCCCTGCTGCTCGGGGTTGATTTTTTGATGCATAGGCCATGTGGTCGCATGAAATTTGACGTAAAGGTGGGGGCCGTGTCTGAGAACACACTCCCAAAATTTTGTAGAGTTTCGTCGAGAAACGAGGAAGAAATTGCGATCGCACTGATCGGCCACACGCGCGCGCGCACGGGTCAGCCGTCGCTGAGACGGTGTTCATGTGGATTCGACACGACATGACACATGGACACGATTTAGGGTGTCCAACGTGTAACCCTATACCTACCCTAGCCTAGGACATGAACACGAGACAAGAGGTGGGACATACGAGTCCCTAGACTCGTCGACACATGTGCACGACGCTGTGCTTGGGACCGTGCACGTGTGCATACCCGCACACGGATACATCCCGCGTACGTGTCAGACATGACACGTGGCCGCATGCTAACTCGGCCAGTAGTTTGGGGATGTGTACGCCCATGTGCACGCGAAGTTTCACGAGAATCGGATCGGAAACGAGCGAGAAATCGGGTTCGCATCGATTCAATTCGCGCGCGTATCGGGTTTTCCGATACTCGTTCACTGGACACGATACAGACATTGTTTCGACTACAGGAATACCCGAGCACGTCCCACGTGTTGATACCAACGTATTTGCCAAGTTTCGTTAGTTGATTTGGAGTATTTTGCGTTTTGGGTCGATTTGTGAAAATTGGGTTTTCTTGACATTCGAATTTGAATAATTTTGTGATATTTTGATTTCTAGGATTTAATGTGATAATTTTGAGTTTTTGACTCTTGAACGCTGCTTTGGACTTGTGGGATTTGACTCTTGGGTTTAACTCATATTTTTCTAGCCATTATATGCATTTATGGTTTTTTCTACCGATTGTATGTATGTGTATATATTTTTTTTCTAGCCATTATATGCATTTATGGTTTTTTCTACCTATTGTATGTATGTATGTATATATATATATATATATATATATATATATATATATATATATATATATATATATATATATATATATATATATATAGGTCCTATTATATCTAATTGTGAATATATGTTAGAAGTAGGTAGTTGTAAAACAGCTAAATTTCTACTATATTTTTTAAAAATAAAATTTGTACTGATTATTTTTTTATATTCGTTTTGTATTTATATGTCGCGTAGTTGCATTATACGTCGTGCACGAAATTTCGTTTTTCGTAATTGCTCGACGAGTGCGAATATGTGCGAGCGTACATATTTTTAGAAAAATATTTTTCTATTTTTTATAGTTTCAAAATAATATATGCAATAATTATTTTAGCTATCATACCAACATTTCCACGTCCGTTATTTTATTTATTTTATTTATAAAATGTCTTTCGTAAAAATAGCTATTAATAAAATAATACTTTTCGTGCGTACGTATATATTTCATAAATGTTTATTAGATTATATTTCAATAATAATGTAATTTTTGAAATTAATTATTATTATAATTTTAGTGTTCACAAAAATATATTTTAAAACGGTTGATATTTGTTTAAATTAATTATGATGATTTACAAATTTGAATTTATGGATTTAGATTTATCTATATTTAATTTGGATAGAATTTGGAATTTATTTGAATCGTTTTAAAAATTATTTAAGTTAAGTAGAGATTTATCTATTTTCGGGTTTAAATATTTCTAATCCTTATCCAACTGGGAATTTTCACATCCTATAAATAGGCAGGTACTCCTCCATAAATTTCTCACATCCACAAAAATTTCTCTCCACCCAAAATTGTCGTGCATCGTGTCGGTGTCCACATCTTATTCCATAGATTACATATAAATATATCCCCTCCGTGTCGACAACCTCGACACGATACATCACAAATACCTGACCCGAACTCCTCATTGTCCAATACTCCTCTCTATCCCGACTCCACCGAGGTCGAGACTCCATCTCAACCCCAGCACCCCGTCTCGCTGTTTCCCTGACATTTTGACCGAGCCCTAGATATAGCGCCACATCGGCCGCTTCGACTTCGCCAAAACCTACCGCCCCTTCATCTCATCCGCATCCCGCACCACCGCGGCAACCCCACGACCCCCGGACACCACCAGCCTTCCGCTAATCCAGCATCACCAAACCACCATTGCCGTCAACATCACAGTACACCACCCTCCATCGCCGTCTCCGCCACTGCCACCGCCCGAACCCACATCCCGACCAGCCACCCCGTCGACTCCACGACCACCACCTCCACCATTTTCCCGTCACCATCACAACCACCACTGCCACAGCCTACACCACTCCACCACCAGCTACCACAACATCCACCCACCATCACCACCGCGGCTAGTGCTGTCTCCGACCAAACCAACCCGACCATAACCCACAACCAAAGAAAAAGAGAAAGTAGAAACCATCACCGCCATCATACTTACCTCCTTTGCCGAGCCCTGACCGTCGCCATCACGCCGGAGGCGCGTGCACCCCTCTGTCGAGATCCTCGACTCCGGCGAGCTCCGCTCGAAACGGCGACCAACCTTCGTGCCCCTTTCCTCCGCCGCTGCACGTGCGCCGCTCTTCCCGCAGCTCCGTCGCTCGTCTTGAGCACCACGTCGAAGTTCCGGCACCGCACACAGCCGCGGGCGCCACACCCTCCGCCCAAAGACGCCGCATCCCAGTGCCACAGCGTCGCCCACCGAGGTTTCAGAGCCACTGCCGCTAGGTCCGTCTCCCCGTCTTTCTACCAGTCGCCCGGCCCCCGCCGTCTCAGATATCGCCCATACCCCATCGGCCGCCCGCACCCTACAGAACCGCCTCCCGATTTGTGCGGCGAGCGCCATCCAACGCCCTCCCTGGAACCTCGCTCTCCCCTGGCGCCCGCTGTTGGGCTGCGCCTCCGCGTCGACAGCCTTCGAAGCAGGTGAGGCTCTCTTCTCCCGTCCTCTCGTACCCCTCTGCCTCTCTCTCCTCCTCCTTCATCTCTTTCTTTCCCCTTCCTTTCTCTCTCTCCGACTCTTCCTTCTCTCTCCCTTAAAATTTCTTCGACATCATTAGTATTCCTTTTCGGGAAACAAACAGCAGGCACAGCACAACTGTGTTGTGTATTTACATTGTTGCTTTTATTTTATTTTTTCCTAATTTGTTTTATTTCATTATTTTATTTCTTATATACTTATTAGTGTAACCTTTATGTACAATTTTACTATATCTTAGTATTATCCTATATAAGCATCGATATATATATTCTATTAATATTGTAGATAACAGTATGTATATACACTTGTGAATATTTTATATATGATTAGTCAATAATATTATTATTACTAGTACCTTTGTTACTAATATTGACATACTATTTCTAAAACTATTTAGTAACAAAATAAAGTTATTAGGACTTGACCCTATATGTAATTTCAAACTAGATTCGAAAGACAAATAACATTATTATTTTTGTGATATTTGATCTAATTATTACCATAGTATTTTAGTTAATTAAAATGTTAGTTGACTAAAATATTTTTCTTACACTTTATCTAAATATTTTCACTAATGAGATATTGGTTTCTATCCAAAATTTATCTTTACAAAACTTAGAATTTTAGCGCAAATCAGTTTTTCCGTATTTTTAAGTATTTATCGAATATTATTTCTACTAGTAAATAAAGCTACAAACTATTATAAATAGTTTCTAAAATAGTATATATAATGTTTATCAAAATTCCCTCGATTATCATCCCGTCCATGACCAATCCCAATCTTCCTATTCCTTCGCCAATTATGTCCTTCCTCCTACTGACCATAACTAATTGACTATTCCGGACTCGATGCAACAGTCCGTGCCATCATTGGAGGCCATCTTGCGTAGTTGTAATACCGAAGTCATATTCAGTACCACATTGATCATTGCAGCACACCAGGCGTACTACCAGGCAAGACACCTTGCCATTTGCTGTTTATTTATTCTAGCTCATATTTCATGCATTATTCATTATTTTCTTTGTGCAAAATAAACTGTGATATATGACATAACCTGTTAGAACTTACTGTTCAGTTATATTTCCTGCTATGTATTATTTTTTTTATATATTAAACCTAGATTTATGGGACCACCTTTGTGTGTTGCATTCATAGGCCTTGACACATTTATACTACGTTGTTGTGAGTCACATATAGGACTCAGACGTGTGTGATTGGCTGGCCACCAGTACGTATAAGCCGTACGTTAGGAAATAACTGCTAATAGAATTGCATGCTAGAAGACTTAGCAGTTATGAGTTGGCATTGGACGGGGAGAACATGATTGGAAGTTGACTACCACCCTATCTATCGTAGACTCGCTCGCTACTGAGGAACGATAGGTAGACTATATGATATAGACTCGCTCGATACTGAGGAATAGTATATGGTGTTGTGACTCGCTACTGAGGTACTGTACTGTATGGTATTTTCTTGACTTGACCCGCTAGTCATGCGACCATGAACTGTTCTTAAAACTGCATTCACTTAGACTTAGTTAGGCGCCTTTATCCGTTAGGTACGAGTACTTTTGGTTTGGGTACTTGTATCTGACCGTGGCTTAGAACAATAGCTTATCGCGGATTAGTTTGTCACATCTTGTCCTTGTTTGGTTGTAGGCGTGACTTACTACTCCGATGAGAAGGTATTGAACCTTGTTGGGGTCCGGATACCATATTGGATTCAAAGCATGGAAAGATATGTCACCGTAAATTAGTTTACAATCTTCTGTCCTTGTTTGATTGGGGGGATGGTAAGCTAGTTCTATAGGTGTGTATTGGACCATGTTATAATTCAATGACTTATTAATTTGAGCAATATTTATTCAGTTTATATGGCATGATATTATGTGTCTTGTTACGTCCCTCTGAGGACCTGGTTATCTCGTCAGGTGTGTGCTCTTGTCTTTCGCAGGTGTTCTAGCTCTAGCCGTGATCATCGCTATTTATTCGAGGATGATTGTACTTGGATCGTCTTCGCTTCGCTCGCCAAAATTATTTCTTTTCTCATGTATTTTTTCCTTTACTTGTTGGTAGTGGATTTGTCTCCGCCCAACATATTGTATCAAGTGAGCCTTCATGTATAACCCAGTGTGCATGTGGACTAGCTATCCATGTGACACACTACTTTCATGTGCAATAACATAACCTGGACAGATCCTTGTGTACTGATTGGGACAGGGGGAGTATTTATTTGGTTATGTGATCTACACCCTTTTCATGTGCAACTCCAAACTAGATTAATCATGTATAACCTAAGCCAGTTTATATAACCAGATTGTGCTCTACATCACGTAATTAGTTCATTTCTCTTATTATATCATGTATATCTATTTTTATATATCATGTTCTCTCTTTTACATTCTCATTTCTTTATCAGCAGTTCATGTACATTATTCTATAGCTTGCTTTATATTTCCTTTCATGTTATGAACTGTGTAAGAGATATGTATTTGTTCCTGTCCTGACTGGACTGTTAAAATATTACAGATGATGAGGATTGCTGCGACACTTACTATAGAGCAGGCCTAGTTGACACAGGTGACCTGGACCCTCAATAGGATCCAGTAGTCGCTGAGGACTTGCCATGAGTTAGATTAGACTGATATTACTATCTAGTTATGAGACTTTGTGATTGTATTGAGATTTATTATGGTACGATTTACACCGGGATTTATATTCATATTGTGACACTCTATTGAGATTATCTTTCTTCTATTTCATCTTAATTATTGTGATTGAGTTGTACCATATATATATCATTCTCTAATTGGAGCATATTCTAGATTGTGTTAGATGTTGGACCTAGGACAGCGTTCTACTGTCGACAATACGGCGTAGGCTGGACGTACCCACGTCTCGTGCCCTTACACTGGGTGCGAGTCATGACACATTTTTAGTGGTGGCCCATGCAGGTCCTCTCAGTCGCAACTAGTGCGATTTTGTAGTGGTACTCGAACTAGAGTATCACTACAGCCTGCAGTAGGATATGGGACATAAGTTAAGGTACTCAATCACATTAGAAAACTCTTATCTAATTCTTGCTGTTAATTGTCTTCTTTTGAAAACAAACTGTCCTCTTTTGATTATTTTGCTTCTTTCTCAGTAATTGATTCTTTGTTTGATCTGTCTTCAGGATGGTGGAGACACGATCGCAGCGCTCTGGTCTTAGGGATACCGCTGAGAGGTCTGCCACTTCTCGCCTGACTCAACAGGACCCAGGGACCACAGTACCTCTTGTTCCCGCTCAGGTGGGCCCGTCTATAACTTTTTAGGGGTGCTCCTCCACCAGTTCCGAGGACTACCCCAGGAGTTCAGGGGAAGCTACCACCACCGCCTCATGGGACAGTTGATGTGGTACAGTTCTTCGCCTTTATACAGCAGATGATGGAGACTCAGCGACGCCATGCAGAGGATATGAGACAGGGGATTGACAATGCCCATTAGTTAGCGATGGTGGCAGTAGAGAGGGTGGCTACCCAACTACAGGAAGGACAGATCCAACTATACCAGTCGAGGACTCCAGGAGTTCAGGATTTCCAGAAGATGCAGCCGCAAGACTTCAAGGGTACCGAGGGTATCCTATATGCCGACGACTGGATCGAGCATATAAAGAAGATCTTCCGTCTCGCAGAGATACCGACTAGGCTCCAGGTGGAAGCCACGGGCAGTCAGATGCAGGACCTTGCCCGCACTTGGTACCAGACCGACCCCAGGGTTGGTACTACGGGGCAAACTTGGGAGGCTTTCAAGAAGCTTTTCAAGGAGAAGTTCTTTCCCGACACAGCACTTGGCGCTTTGGAGACACAGTTCGAGAACCTGGTTCAGGGGAGTAGAGAAGTACGCCGGAGAGTTTTGCTGCCTGGACAGATTTATGGAGGGCCTTAGCGAGACAACGAAGGCTAAAAGGTTCAGGAAGGGCTTGGTTAAGGAAGTCAAGTCCTTGACCAAGAGCAACAGGAATGCTACATTTGAGAAGATTTTAATGGGAGCTATGGCAGCGAAGGATGATCTGGAACTGAAGACGGAGAGAGGTCGAGATTCACATGGAACCAGTGGCAGTGGGGGCCTAGCCAAGAGGCCTCATTATCAGCAGCAGCAGCATCCGCAGAAGCCTTTTCAGCAGAAGCAGTTTCAGAAGGCACCGAGACAGCAGCAGACCATCAGTTGTACTTTTTGTAAGAAGCTAGGGCATGTATGGAACGAGTACAGGAAGAGGCTCGGCAAGTGCTTACTTTGTGGTGTAACAGAGCATCAGTTGAGGGATTGTCCCAAGGCTGCGGGACGTACAGCTCAGGGAGCAGGAGCCAAGGCTCCGGTAGTGCAGCAGAAAGGACCATTGTTGACCCAGCAGTAGAAGTTCATTCAACACCAGCAGCAAGCCAGAGAAGGTCAGCAGGGCGAGCTTTCGTCATAGCAGATGAGGGTCCGAGCCAGTAGGAGATCTTATAGCAGGTTCTGTTCTTATCGACTCTTTTCCGCATTCACATTATTTGATTCGGGTGCTTCCCATAACTTTGTGTTTGTATCATTTGCTGTTAGACACCAGCGTTCTTTTGAACCATTGCCTAGGACTTGCAAGATCACGACTGGGGGTGGTATTATCCTCGTCCATGTTTTTTGCATGGATCGGAGAGTAGTTTTGGAAGGCCACGAATTGGATGTGAGTCTGCTCGTAATGCCATTACCGAACTATGATATTGTACTCGGTATGGATTGGTCGAGCATGTACCATACCAGTATAGATTGTCGAGGTGGTAGTGTTCTTTTCAGAGTGCCAGGAGAGCCAGAGTTCGAGTTCACCAGACGGAAGGCAGAGCAGAGCAGCGGAGTTTTTTGTGGAGTCATTGTAGAGGAGCAGAGCATGCCACATCCATTGATAGCTGAGTTTATGGATGTGTTTCCGGAAGAGTTGCCAGGGTTACCTCTGGACAGAGATGTAGAGTTCCCTATAGACTTGGTGCCCGACGCAGAACCGATATCTCAGCACGTATATAGAGTGAACAACAGTGAGCTTGTGGAATTAAAGAAGCAGATGGATGAGTTGCAGGACAAAGGCTTCATCCGATCGAGTTCTTTACCGTGGGGTGCGCCAGTACTTTTTTTACCGAAGAAGGATGGGTCGGTACGGATGTGTATCAACTACAGGGCACTCAACAACCTCACGATCAAGAACAAGTATCCGCTGCCGATGTTATGACCCGTACCCTAAGTTGGGGTACGAGCATGTGGGTACGTCCAGACTATGCCGCAGAATCGACGATATAGAACGCTGTATAGGTCGTCTATGACATGCAACATCTAGACACAATATAAAGGTACCTGTCATCTCCGCACGAAGGTATATAACGTCACAACTCAATCATAAGACATCTAAGGAAGATAGTACGAAACGAAATATGAAAGATATGAGAAGGAAAATAACAGGAATAGATGCAAGATCCCACACAAGTTTAGTATTCAAAACGTAACACAAGATCCTAAAATAATAAGTATACTACAAGTCTCAAGTACTAGCTAGATCGTAGTCCAGTCAAGCCTAACTCGTCTAAGTCTAAGTAGGCGGTGCGTCCTCAATGGGCACCGGCCCCATAATGATGTCCATGTAGTACTCACCGTCTATGCCAAACCCATAGAAGGTCGAGCAGTCAACATCTATATCATCTGTAAACATCAACGGGATTATCCTGTCAGGATATGAGCAAGTACAAATGCTAACAACAGTTCCAAGTGAATTGACAAATTCTATAAGAGACAATTATAATGAAATACAAGATGAAATATCAAGACTGGAATATAATCATGATATGTAAAACTGGATTTCATGTCAGGGTATAAAATACTGGAATGTAGAACAATACAGGATATATGATGTATAAAGTAAACATAAAAAGTGCCATGAATTATTAGTGCATTATGTGATCGGCTTAGGTCCAGATCAGGCTGTTCCATCTAACCGGCTATGAACAGGTGTACAAAAGAGCAAGATCAGGTCGGCCACCATGGAAAGCTATGAACAAGTAGGTTCAGGCTTTACCCGTCGTGAGGCGATGGTATAGCTATGAACAAGTAACAGGTACGAGTGTGAAGAACAAGTAGGGATTTGATCACACAACCACTAAAACTCCCCATCCCTGAATAGTATAATGGATCCGGACATGACATCATGACGCGGGACTCAAAAGCAGGGGGGCAGCCCACTCCCAAGTCAATGTCTATACAAGTACAGGTAATAAGTCGAGCAATGTAATATACCAGGAAAGTCCAGGAATAACATCTCATGACAGGATTCGACGTATACTAGTCCGTGAACCATCGTGTCGGGAATCAAGAAAGATACTACAACTGTATTGAATATAGCAGATATCAAGACAATAAAAACTATCAGTAAATGTTCTTACCTGCAGTCCTGAGCTGTCGGTGAGAATAGATGCTCAAAGTGATGTCACAGACCTAAAGATGAGATATCATGAGTTAATTAGGGTTTAACAGTGTATGACATGATTTCTAGTATATGCTATGCAAATCTAGGTCAAACTCAGTCAAACTAAGTCAAACCAAGTCAAGTAAGTCAAACTAAATCAAACTAGATCAAACTAGGTCATGCTAAGTCAATCTAAGTAAATCTAAGTCATACTAAGTCATACTAGGTCTAACAAAGTCAAACTAGGTCAAACAAGGTCAAACCAAGTCAATCTAGATCATACTAGGTCAAGGGTTGACCAACAGTTGACTTTTGGTCAACTTGTCATCTTGGTCAACTTATAATCTAATCTAGGTCCAGTATTGACTTGTAGTTGGATTTGAGTAAAAACAATCAACCTTACTCAAACAGGGTAAAATCTAAGTCAAATATCCTATTCCTAACCTTTACCTACCAAGATAACTCACTTCTAACCATTACCTACCAAGATAACCGACTTCTAACCATTACCTACCAAGATAACCCACTTCTAACCATTACCTACCAAGATAATCTACTTATAACCATTACCTACCAAGATAATCCAAGTCTAACCATTACCTACCAAGATAACCCAAGTAACCATTACCTACCAAGATAACCCAATACCTTAGATACTAGGTAATACCCTTACCTTAGTAATATATTACCTTAGGTTAGTAGATAACTCACTAACCTAGGCTAATAGATCCTACTAATATTTTAGACTAGTATCTAACCGTCTATCTCAATATCCTAATACCTTACCCTTAGACTATAGGTAATCCCCATTACCTTGTCAATACCTTAGACATTACTTTAGCCTACTAATTTACCCTCTAAGATACTGATTTTTTGTCTTAGGATGCCCACTCATCTACATCCTAAGACAACTAATGTAGATACTAGTAAGATACCAACCTATATCTTACCCCAAGATACCATATACCTTAGCCCTATTAATATCCTAATACCAATACTTAAATTGAAAACCAATACCTTAGTCTAGGTATAAATACCTTAACTACCAAGATACCAATCTTAGATATCTAATATCTATCCTAAGCTACTAGCTAACCAATAACTTAGATATCTAACCTTAGTTACATAGGTAAACCTAATACCTTACCTTGTAATAAGGTAAACCCATTACCTTAAGTTTAGATAAATCATTACCTTGGTTGGAAACTAATACCTTAACCTCTAATACTAATACCTTAAATATCTAGCCTCTAACCATCCACCCTAAATATTAGATAGTCAATACCTTAGTAGCTAATACCTTAGTATAGAGTAAATCCCCTTTACCTTGTAGGTAAGTCTCCTTTACCTTGTAGGTAAATACATTACCATAAGGTAATAGACAAATAACCAAAATATTCTAAGATACCACTATGGTATCTCAGGATATCACTCTATATCCTAACTTATATATCTAATACAAGATACTAACCAACTCTAACATATAACTTCTAACCATCTATTCTAACTTAGAAACCTAACACAACTAACATCCACTAACTAATATCTAACCATAACATATATGTATATATATATCCATCTCTAACTCTAACGAACTAACATATGTCATCTCTAACTAACAATAACATAGACTAACACAACTAACTATCTAACTTATACAAGATATCACTATCTAACTTCTAAGATACCTCTAACCTCTATATAGATTCTAACATAACTACTAACATACTAACATATCCATACATACAACATCTAAATCCCTCTCTATTCAAACACTAACACACACACAACACATATACCAAATCTGATCTCTTCTAACACACACCCACACACATCTATATACAAACACAATACCACTCAACCAAAACATAAATCACTCAACAAACCACACTAGCCTCAAGTTAAATAGGATGGAATGATCCTCCCAACTCTCTCACCTTCATAACACACACACTACACTACCATCTATACAACATCAAAGACACACTAGCCCATATCCTCTATCAATCTTACTTCTCTCCACTAACCACACACATCCTTATCTCATTCAAACGCACACACTATACTAACATATATTACATAGTAATAATATATATATACATATATGTACTATATCATACATATTTTTGACAACCTATGACACCTACATTCACATGATATCCATACTAGGCTCATAGGTTACACAAAATGCCTATGTCGCATAGTCACTCTTCTACTTAAAACCAAAACTGTACCAACTGGGCCTTCACTAAATTCTAGGATTAATGTATGTTGTAGCCCTTCGTATTAGCTTTCCAAAACTTCAAACGGATCGCATTTTCGTGTCCGGAAGCTCTCGAAATCGTAAAAACATCGAAATACGTTCATCTTTCGGACACCTGATACTCAAACAATTTTACAGAAAGTTCTAGAACGAATTTGGCCTATTAATATATATTTGGAAAGCTAACTTCGATACGGTTTTTTAAAAAAAATGAAAGATTAATCAGAGTCTTGAGCTAGGAGTTATGGCATTTCTAAGTTGTTCCGGCTACTAAAAATGTGGATAAAAATTATGACGAATTTGGGTTGTTTTGGACAAAAAAAAACACATGTAGGCCAAGATACTTGGATACCAACATAGCTATCTAAATAAAACTCATTCTAACCATCCTAACTAAGATCAATCCACTCTCTAACCATCCTAAAACTGAAATTAAACCACAAAAGCCTATTTGCATAAACACAAACACATGGGGTGTCCTATATTGGAAACTCCACAAGTAGGATACCAAACCTATTCAAACTTCCTAAAGAGGACTCCAAAGAGCCTCAAATTAAAATCTAATGGTTGTATACGCATGGGGGTGGATCCTATGGATTCAAATCTAACTGAAATACAAGAAAAGTGAAGTAGAGAGATGGTTATACCTATTGGAAGTGGGATCCCAATGATATACTCAAAGGACACGGTTCCAACACGAAAGCTCCTCCAAAATGGACATTCTTCCTTGCTCCCAATCCTTGCTAGCACCTCCTCTTTGGTTGAATGAGAAGAAATGATTGAAGATTGGAAGAAGAATGGAGGGATTTGGAGATCAAAATGAAGAGGGAAGCTCTCAAGTTTGGGGAAGAACAAATTTGGAGAAAAAGAGACAAGTATGAAATGAAAGTGATGGACACCTCTCCCCCTATAGGTGGCTGGCCATACATGCCCTAATGGACCTATGTGAAATGTCCAAGATGCCCCTACAAGTCTCCTTTGGGTCAACTTAAGTCATGATAAGGTTTGTGGTCAAAAAGGTCAAGTTTAAGTCTCTAATTTAACCATTCTAAGCAAGTGGAATTAGTCTAAACTTATTAACTTAATTAGTGGGGTTTGGGGGCCATGACTAACTAATTTTGGGGTCTCATCTAGAGTCTAAGCTACCCGGGTCACTAACACAAGTCGGAACGAAACGAAACTCAAACTCAACTAAACAAATCCCATAAAATCAATATTAAAATATAAAAATTCCCAAAATATTAAAATATGAAAAATGACCAAAATCACAATACATAAATTTAAATATTATTAAAATAATCTAAAATTCACCAATTAATCAAAATCCTAAATAATTTAAAAGTCACAAAATGACCAAAATACTCTTAGCCTAAAAAGTGGTAATTAGCTAATCTAATCACAGGTTGGGTCTCCAAGGTCATGGTTAGTCTCTAGACTAAAAAGTTCTAAGGTTACACTAGCAAAACATTAAAATCACAATACACTAATTTAATGATATTAAAATAATTAAATTTACCAATAATCAGTAACATGATTTAAACTTATTATTAAATAATCAATTTTATAAAAGTTCAAAATTACTCTCATTTTAGAAAAGCGGTGGTTACAAATAACCCTCCTTAGAAAATTTCGTCCTCGAAATTAAGATGGTCGTACTCCTTCTAGGTTAAACCCCCAACAATCAAGGTCGAGAAAACTATATCTAAAATATCAAATTGTGGTCCTACTGGTCGTGATATCACGATCTTGATTAGGGTCACTATACTATCTATAACAGCACAAAATATCCTGACAGGTATTAAAGGAATCACACAACAAGATGGAAAGAAGAACAGGAATGACAGACCTGCTAATCCGTCACCCGTAGCGTCGGTCTACTCCACTGTCAGCGCAAAAGCCCTGCCCCTCTGGGGTATATCCCTCTGATGGTACGGGGCACGGTGCTGCGCTACAGGTGGCCTAGCTTCCCCTATGTAATTCATGATACTCAAGTAACATCCACACTGATATTCTATTCCATCATACTAGGGCACCATCTATATTGTATCTATTCTAAAATCTGATAATCATACCCGTCTATCCAGAACTATGTTACCAGAATCTTCGTCACACCAGTATTTATGGCTGCGATAATCCATAGAGTCCACAACTAAGGTACATACCTCTAGAATTATGGTATTTAAAATTTTTGCATTGCCGCTAGCTTGGCTGCGAAAATCATAAATTTCCACAACCTAAAAAATACATCCAAAATCAGACCCTATGTCTTCGCCATGCCTGCTAATATGGCTGTGGAAGACTCTAGATTCCATAACCGAGGTAAATTAGTCCAAAGGTTTATCCTGGTAGAAAATCAATGAATACCAAGAATCAAATTCAACCACGGATAATGAAGAACATACAGAAACAGTTGGAACCAAATTTTGAGATAGTTTTTCATGAGATTCTCAAGTGTCATCCCTGGAATCTTCTCAAGAAGTCCTGACTGTGATTGAGTATCCTTAGCCTATAGCCTATATCTTCTAAATCTATAGCAGGATCGTAGAAGCACTCTAAGTCGAGTACCAATGATATCGCACTAATTACGACTTTTGACCTGCATTGGCCACCATAAAAATATGTTACGACCCGTACCCTAAGTTGGGGTATGAGCACGTGGGTACGTCCAGCCTACGCTACAGAATCAGCAGTAGAACGCTGTATAGGTCGTCTATGACATACAACATCTAGATACATATAAAGGTACCTGCCATCTCCGCACGGAGGTATATAATGTCACAACTCAATCACAAGACAACTAAGGAAGATAGCACAAAATATGAAAGATATGATAGAAAAAAATAGGAATAGATGCAAGATCCCACACAAGTTTAGTGTTCAAAGAGTAACAAGATCCTAAAATAATAAGTATACTACAAGTCTCAAGTACTAGCTGGATCACAGTCCAGTCAAGCCTAACTAGTCTAAGTCTGAGTAGGCGGTGCGTCCTCAACGGACACCGGCTCCGCATGGATGTCCATGTAGTATTCACCGTCTATGCCAAACCCATAGAAGGTCGAGCAGTCAGCATCTATATCATCTGTAAACATCAATGGGGTTATCCTGTCAGGATATGAGCAAGTACAAATGCTAACAGCAGTTCCATGTGAATTGACAAATTCTATAAGACACAATTATAATGAAATACAAGATGAAATATCAAGACTGGAATATAAACATGATATGTAAAACTGGATATCATGTCAGGGTATAAAATACTGGAATGTAGAACAATACAGAATATATGATGTATAAAGTAAACATAAAAGGTACCAAGAATTATTAGTGCGTTATGTGATCGGCTTAGGTCCAGATCAGGCTGTTTTATCTGACCGGCTATGAACAGGTGTACAAAGAGCAAGATCAGGCCGGCCACCATGGAAAGCTATGAACAAGTAGGGTCAGGCTTTACCCGTCGTGAGACGAGGGTATAGCTATAAACAAGTAACAGGTACGAGTGTGAAGAACAAGTAGGGATTTGATCACACAACCACTGATAACTTTCTATCCCCGAATAGTATAATGGATCCGGACATGACACGTAATAATGCGAGACTCAAAAGTAGGGGGCCAACCCACTCCCAAGTTAATATCTATACAAGTATAGGTAACAAGTCGAGCAATGTACCAATATACCAGGAAAGTCCAGGAATAACATCTCATGACAGGATCCGACATATACTAGTCCGTGAACCATCGTGTCGGGAATCAAGTAAGACACTACAACTGAATCAAAAATAGCAGATATCAAGATAATAAAAACTATCAGTAAATGTACTTACCTGCGGTCCTGAGCTGTCGGTGAGAATAGATGCTCAGAGTGATGTCACAGACCTAAAGATGAGATCATGAGTTAATTAAGGTTTAACAGTGTATGACATGATTTCTTGTATATGCTATGCAAATCTAGGTCAAACTCAGTCAAACTAAGTCACAACAAGTCAAGTAAGTCAAACTAAATCAAACTAGATCAAATTAGGTCATGCTAAGTCAATCTAAGTAAATATAAGTAATACTAAGTCATACTAGGTCTAACAAAATCAAATTAGGTCAAACAAGGTCAAACCAAGTCAATCTAGATCATACTAGGTCAAGGGTTGACCAACAGTTGACTTTTG
>JANAVB010025942.1:0-48936 GCA_029216955.1 Iris pallida
TGTTCATTTTTGTTGTCATGAACTTGATGATTTGTGTGAACCTATTTCTTTTGCGCACCTTAGTTTTCAGGTACAGATAATAAGTTGAAGGAACCATTATGTTTGCTCAGAGGTAATGTGGACATGGCAATCATTGGGTTCGAAATGATAGAATCTCCCTACTCAGAGGTATATGGACGTGGTAGGAATGATCTTGGGGGATACGCTGAACGACTCAGAGGTGATGTGGACATGAAGTTCTGCGATCCATGTACGACAATGCAGGGTTGTTTGTACGAGATGTTTACTCAGAGGTAATGTGGACGTGGTAAACATGAAGGGTAGCATAGGCTTACGAAGTGTAAGATTCTGCTTTGTAGGGTGTAGAGAGACACTCAGAGATAATATGGACGTGGTTATCTTTCTACTGGAAGATGCCACGGAACAGCTGGGTTCCGGAAGCGTATGAGTTTGTGGAAAGAGGTTGTTTGGGGAAGTACATGTCTGGAGGATGTCAAGAATAGTACTTCTTTAGGAACTTGCTGTTGATGGGCATCATGAACAAGTCCCCATTGGGTTTGCGAGGCGGTAAGCACCGTTTGAGTATACCGTCTCTATGATGAAAGGTCCTTCCCACTTGGGCTCGAACTTTCTTGGTGTCTTATGGGTCAACACCATTGGTCTTCTGACTGCTAAAACCAGGTCGCCAACTTGGAAAGTCCTCTGTTTGACCTTCTTGTTGAAAGCCTGTGATATACGGGCTTGGTAGAACTCGATGCGTTGTTGAGCTAGGAGACGCTTTTCGTCAAGTGCCTCCAGTTCCCGCAGACGACGACGTTGATTGTCCTCTTCTGTGAGTTTTTTGTGATTGCTATACGGAGCGAAGGTATCTGTATCTCGAGAGGCAGTACTGCTTCGCTCCCGTAGACCAGGGAGAATGGAGTGTTGCCTGTTGGGGTCCGTACCGTTGTGCGGTAGGCCCAAAGGCATTCGCCAAGCTTTTTGTTCCAGTCGCATTTGTTGGATGACACGACCTTTTTGAGCAGCCTAACGATAGTTTTGTTGAATGCCTCAGCCAATCCGTTTGCTGCCGAATTGTAGACGGTTGAGGCCACGTTCTGAATGCGATTCTTGTCACAGAACCTGCTGAAAATGTGGCTGATAAACTGAGGACCGTTGTCATGGATGATCCGTCGGGGTACTCCGAAACGGTAAATGACATGGTGTTTGATAAAGCTGACCACCCTGGAGCTTTTTACTTCTGCTAATGGAACTGCTTCCGCCTATTTGGAGAAGTAGTCGGTGATGGCCAGGATGAAACGGTGTCCTCTCGATGAAGGAGGGTGATTGGCCCTACAATATCCATGCCCCAGGCTTCGAAGGGCCAAGAGGCGACTGTAGGATGTAGTGGTTCAGACGGTGTATGTATGAAGTCAGCATGGAGTTGGCATACGTGACACTTCTTAGCATATTTAACAGCGTCGGCGGCCATGGTTGGCCAGTAGTAGCCCATACGTCGCAGTCGATCCTGTAACTTAGGACCGGGTTGATGAGCTCCACAAGTTCCATCATGAGCTTCTCGGAGGGCTTCGGCTGCTTCTTCGTTGGACAGGCATCGAAGGAGGAGCCCATCGAAGGAACGTCGGTACAGCGTTTTAGTAGCTGTGTCAGTAGAATCGAAGAGAGCGTCTCCTGACTGAGACGGCTTCCTTCGGGTCCTCTGGAAGAATTCCATAGACAGCAAAGTCGATGAACGGGAACCTCCAGTCTCGGACATTAACACCAGTGTTCGTCGGCATGGCGTGGGACACTTGCAAGCACAGGTTGTTTCTGGGACAAATCAAGTCTCGGCCTGTTACCGTGACATAGTGTTGAGTCCCAAAGGGCGCTGCCAATGAGGCTGCGAGGCCAGCCAGAGCGTCAGCCTCCAAGTTTTGTAGACGAGGCACGTGTTCGATGAAGAACCCGGTGAAGGTTGAAATGATGTTCAATGCAACTTCATGGTAAGGGATCAGATCTTCATGGCGAACCTCGTACTGCCCTCGAATCTGGTTCACGACGAGTTTTGAGTCACCGTAGGCTTCCAGATGGTCCACCCCCAGCTGTTGTGCGAGTTGGAGTCCCATGACGAGTACGTTGTACTCGGCAACATTGTTGGAGCACGACTTTGAAAGGGAGTAAGCACGCTGGATGACCAGCTGATCGGGGGAGACTAAGACTACCCCCACTCCTGCGATGATTTGGCCTTTGGGGCCTATTCTCGAAGCGCCATCGAAAAACATCCGCCAAATGGAGCTTCCTTCGGTGACGTTGGATTCTTGGACCTCATTCGGGATGTCTTCATAGAGTTTTGAGGATTCTGGGATTGGGTGTGCAGCTAAAAAGTCAGCCAGAGCTTGACCTTTAACAGCTTTTTGCGGGACAAACACCATATTATATGGTGTTAGCAAAATCGCCCATGTGGCTAGCCGAGAGTTTAATGATCCTAGCTTCGTCATGAGGACTCTGAGTGGATTGACTCGGGAAATGACATGAATCGTCTGGCCCGAGACATAATGACGAGTCTTCTGGATGGCAAACACCAAAGCCAAGCACTCCTTTTCAACGGGGTTGTACCGGTGTTCGGCCCCGATGAGCGTTCGACTGAGGTAGTAGATTGCTTGCTCATAGCCTGTAACGCTGTTTTGAGCCAGCAGAGCGCCAAGGGAATGATCCATGGCACGGACGTAAAGAAGAAATGGTTTGCCCGCGACAGGTGCCACCAGGACTGGTGGGCTCGTCAAGTAGGCTTTGATGTCGTCGAAAGCCTTCTGGCACTCCTCTGTCCAGACATAAGAGGCTTCCTTCTTCATGAGCTGAGTGAAGGGTTGACATTTACCGGAAAGGTTCGCTATGAACCTCCGGATGTATGTCAGACGTCCCTGCAAGCCTCGAAGTTCTCGAAGATTCTTCGGAGGGTCCATGTTGAGGATGGCTTTGGTTTCTCGGGATCAACATGAATGCCTTTCGCCGTGATGACAAAGCCCAAGAATTTGTCGCTAGAAACCCCCAGAAAGGATTTAGCGGGGTTCATTTTGAGTTGATGTGCCCGCATGAGATCGAAGACTGTCTTCAAATCCTGTAGGTGATCTCCTTTGAGGCGGCTCTTGACTGCGATGTCGTCAACATAGCATTCGACTGTTTTGCGAAGATGTTGACGGAAGATGGTGCTCATAGCTCGTTGGTATATCGCACCGGCGTTTTTCAAGCCGAAGGGCATTACTGTGTAGCAGAAAACACCCTTTGGAGTCCTGAATGACGTGTGTTTCACGTCATCGGGGAACATCTTGATTTGATTGTAGCCTGAATATCCATCCATGAAGGACATGCGTTCAAAACCACATGTGTTGTCGATCATCACGTCGGTGATCGGAAGCGGGAATTCGTCCTTCGGGCAAGCAGAATTGAGGTCCCTGAAGTCGATACAGACTCGTATCTTCCCGTTCTTCTTGGTGACAGGTACGACGTTGGCTACCCAATCTGGGTGTTGTTCCTCACGGATGAAGCCGCTAGTCAAGAGTTTGTCTACCTCCTGATCAATGGCATTCATGATGTCCGGACGGAAATGTCGTTGTTGTTGTTTGATAGGTTTGGCATCAGGTAAGATGTTCAACCTATGCATTGCGATCTGTGGATCGAGTCCTGGCATGTCTTCGTAGCTCCAGGCAAAGACGTCGATATACTCTTTAGCCAGCTGGATTAAAGCCTCTCGGTCTTCTCCTTCTAGGCTTTTGCTGACGATGGGTTTGGAAGAAGATCCGTCCCCAAGGTCGATCTGCTCGACTTCGTCTTCGGTGGGAGGTTCACGTAACTCAAAACAAGACTCCCATTGCTCTCCTAGGCGTTGAGCCCAGGGTTCTTCTTCTAAGGGTTCCGGCGTTTGGTCTTCGCCTTTACCTTTTTGAGGTTGTGCTGACGTCATGTTAGCTGACAGCACTTTCCTGAAGACTGATTCGATACTGGTATCAGAATCCCAAGTCGACGCTTCGGACGAGTGGGAATGTTCTACGTCTTCTATGTCTGAGCTCTCTGGGGTTGATGGTGGCGTGACATAGCCTATCCCCCGTCGAGTTTTGTTGTAGTAGTTTTGCGGCCTTCCTTTGGGTGTTGAACACTGGAGAGGAAGAGGTCGACCCTTGCCATAGTTTAGGCCTTTGTTGCTTTTCAGGTCGTAGCCCATCTTCTGGATGATGTGCTTTGCTGTATCCGTATACCGATAAACTTGTACTCTGTCGGTATCAGGTTCAGGCTCGAGTGACGGGCGGTCTTGATGACGCTCGACTTTGCCAAAAATGGAGGATCTTTCGTCTCGGCTTCGTGGAGGGTTTATGAAACAGACTCCTTGAGACGGGACTACTCGGTTTACATTATGGACGGTCGTTATTTGTGTTTAACGACCGTATAGCGTGATCAAATGTATACATGGCATTCCAATGTGGAAGACAAGAATAATTAAAAGACACTCTATTATTGATGAAGTACGAGATTTTATCCCGCGGGATTACATTGTCTAAGGAGGGTGCATCTACGTCAGCAGAGATATATTTGCCAAGCTCCTCGTCTGTAAGCACTGGGGCTGGATCAGGAGAGTCCACCACAGCCTTGATCTTGGGGTCTGAGAGGGTTATGTGAGCCCTCTCTGGCATCTTGGATGACTGCGGGGGCTTGCCCTTGAGACGCACCTTCAGAGGTGCCTCAACTGCGCCTCCTGTGAGTGGTGTCTTCCCTTGTAATTTTGCCACCAGGGGAGCCGATGTTTGAGGTGGCTTTCCCTTGAGGCGTATCTTCAGGGTGCTTCGCGAGCCGGCGCTTTCCCTGATAGCTTGATGCTCATTGGAGGCACCTTCTGGGGTGGTTTCCCCTTCAGTCGGATTTTTAAGGGGGCATCGGAAGTCGTCTCAGGCTCCATGTCCGGCTCTGTTGCCGTCTCTGCCTCATCATCAGCGTCGTTGGCTTCCTCCTCGTCAATGGGTTTGTACAAGTCGGAATCGGTGAAGTAGGCTTCAATCCCCTTGAAAGGATCGATGTCTGCAAACTCCGTCCGGATGATGCCATTAGTGGATACATACTTCATGCACTGGTGGAGCGTGGAGGGCACCACCATGTACTCGTGTAGCCATGGTCGACCGAGCAGGATGTTGTAGTTGACCTCGGCATCTACCACATAACAAGTCACCTCAGTTTTGAGGCTGCCAATGTGGCACTTCAGTCGGATCTTACACAGTGGCTCGCTCTTGCTAGCATTGAAACCACTGATGGTTGTATTGGAGGGCGCCAGCCGGTACATCGGGATCCCCAGCTTAGATAGCAGCGCCTTCGGGATGATGCTTAGGGAAGACCCAGGATCGATCTGAATCCGGCTCACCTTGACCGAGCCAATGTACCCTGTGTAATACAGCGGTCGGTTATGTCGGTGATGCTTGAGCAGCATGTCTTGTTGGGTGAAAGTTATGTTTGGGATAACTTCATCCGCGCAATGACAGTGCGCACAAGTAGTTGGGAGGTCTTCAGGCTGCTTGACCTGACTGAGGAAGGATTCAGCGTCCTTCAGAGCTTTGCAGAGAGCTTCTCGGGAGTCTTTGAAAGACGCAGGAGCTCAAACAAAGACAAGCGCGCAGGAGTACTAGCCAGTTGTGCCAGAATGTCAAAGTTGTGGGGCTTGGCTAGCCCCGAAGCATTCTCCTTCCGTAGAGGTCTGTCGAAACGAGCCTCCACCTGCTTCTGCTTATTGGCTGCTGAGGGTTTAGACGGGCCCTCCTCAGGGATTGTGCCAGGAGGTACCACCTCGGCGGCAGCTTCGCCGGGCTGAGCGTTCTGTTGTGCACGCGTCTGCAGTGGAAGTGCCTCTTCTGTTGAAGAAGAGACCGTACGGCAAGACTTGATCTTCCTGCCTTTTGATTTGGGGGTAGAGCGTACCTCCGGTTGAGTCACCTTGGAGACGAGGTCGGGGTGAACCCAGAGGACCTCTCCTCGAGATGTGGTGAGTGGGATGAGTCCACTCACATTGTCACGGGTAGGTGGCAAGTTCACCACCTCCATTGTCGCCTTAGGGATGGGGACGACGCCATCTTGTGTGGTGGTCGGCGGCAAGGTGCCGAACTGAAGTGACACCACATTGGCTGATACCGTCTTCTCTTTATAGTCGACGGAGATTACATCGACATTGATCATGCGCTGGATGTAATTCTTGAGGACGTAGCAGTCCTTGGTCGGGTGTTCGACAAACCGATGGTAGTGACAGTACCTCGGGTTGTCCACTTTCCCAACTTCGTCGGGCCGCTTTGGGTCCGGGAGCTTGATCTTGTCACCCTGCTTCAGTATTTCGAAGAGTTGCAGGGTGTCTTCGTCATTGAATGAATACACCTCCTTGGGTCTCGGCGCCAGTGGAGGTTTCTGAGTAGGCGCAGATGCGCCCTTCGAGGCATTAACAGTCAATACCTGTTTCCCCTTTGCTTCTCGCCCGGAGTTGTTGGCTGCTGACTTTTTTCCCTTATCATCAAAGGCGGGGAAGCTGACACCCAGAAGACGTGCATTGGCCGCCTTCTTTTCTGCGGCTTCAGCTTCGATGATCAGGGAGCTCCAGTCGGGAGGGGGAGTAGAGTTGAGCCAGAGCTTCTCTGCGGGCAGCATGTTCATACTGCAAGAGGAGAGGAGCGCATGTTCTGACATGCCTGGAGGTAGCCTGAAGCAGGCTTGTCGGAAGCGTTCGATGAACACCCGAACCGTTTCTTTCTCCTTCTGGCGAATCTCTATGAGAGATGCCATCGTCATGTCCTTTCCGCCGTCGTAGAAGCGATCGAGAAAAGGCGCGTCAAGTCGTCGAAGGACGATATAGAATTGTCGGGAAGGCTGCAGTACCAGTCATACGCCACCCCTTTTAGGGCCCCAACAAAGATGCTGGTGAGGAGCGCGTCCTCCTTTGGGAGATGCCCTATTTGTGACTGGAAATATGTCAGGTATCGACGCGGAGAGTCCTTTCCATCGTATGGTGTGAGCGTTTGTGGTTTATATTTTGGAGGATAAACCACCTTGTTCCACTCGAGGGGATAAGGCTGGGGAATGCCCATCTTCTGGCGTTCCTCTTGCCTATTTTTGGACTCGAAGCGCTCCCGCAGGTCCTTGATCATTTCGACCACATCCTCCGTGGAGCTAGGAGTCGGGGAAGGTGGCACTATCTGAAGCGGAGCGTTTGAGGGTTCCGATGTCCGAGGTGCTTCTGTGTCGGAGGGTGCCCGTTGAAGGGGTACACTCGACTCCCCATTAACTCCTGGGTCGGGACCGGTTAAAGGTGTTCTGGTCAAGGCCGACCGAATATCAAATACTGCTTGAGTCAGTGCTTGCATAGAGGCAGAGAGGGTTTTGAGTCCTCCCTCTAATGAGTCTATGCGCTGAACAATGTCCTGCGGTGGTGCATCAGACTCGGCATCATCCCCAGCCATGTATACTGTCCTGACACGGCCAGGAGTGGATGGATTGGTTGAGGCTTCGCTCTCGGCCTCACTTTCATGTGAGGGAGTCACCTCTCCTGGTGTTTCACCTTGGTCACCCCCAGTCACATTCTGGAGGTCATTCTCGACGGTGCATCTGTCAGGGCCTGATTGTCCTCGACTCCGTCTTGAAGGGCCTCTTCGTCTCTACCTCCAGCTGTGTCCTGAGGGACATCTTTGTTTCGAGGCACTTTTGGGAGGCTGACCTCGCCTTGAGGATGAAGATCCGCCGCAGCTGTGCTTTGGACATCTTTATTTTCGGAAGGAAGCTCAACAAGGGTTTGACTACCCCCAGCTTCCTCCAAGAACTTCTTCTTTGACCGAGTGCCTTCGAACACCCCGGAGGTCGAGACTGCTGCCTTGGTTCTCCCTGATTGGCTTTTGGACGAGGAATTGCCGGTCGCCTTCCGGAGAGATGAGGAGTTAGAGACCACATTGCATGAAGCAACTCTTGGCTCCTCTTCTGTTGACACCTTCTTCCCAAGGCGATGTCGGAGGGGTGTCGATGACTGCAGTCGCTGGAAGACTGACTGCCTTGGTGATACTGCCGTCTTGCCACAGCAGTTGATAGTGACCACCGCACAAGTATGCCCCGTGAGAGGCTCATCGTCTTGTTGGTCGACTCTTCTGACCGGCGCTTGTGAGTGATCATATTACGTAGGTCGTTGGAGAAGAGTGCTACCCTCACACCCCCTTCAGGCGCATGGCAAGGCCAAACGCCGGGGCGGACAGGTGAGTGCTGCGCCCCCTGATCTAATACCAAGCAGGCATCATGATCAGTAGTGGGGGAACAACAACATTTGGAGTGACTTGAACGGACCTCAAATACAACCAGAGGAGGCGCGGGAGTTCAAGACCACTGAATTGCCGCACTCGACTTGGTTATGCACGCAGTGGATGCACCCAAGTGAGATGAGGACTTTGAAGATCGACTCGTCTTTGGTGCCGAAGCACCTGAGTCGACCTTGTACAGCTTGCCATCGGCACCGCGTGATTGTGAGCACGTGCCTCTGGCCTGCTGCTGGCATAGCACGCTTGTGGCGCATGGTCCGTGCCGCCTTGGATTTCTTTGTACTAGCCCGCTGGGACGCATAGTACTCAGCATCCAAATTCTCCTCGCCATTACAACGAGTGAGTCTGTCAAAGATAGAGACTTTTTGTGGCGCATCAGAGGTGATGCGCGGGGCTTTGGCTGCGCCCCTGCTCCATCGACGCATCTTCCTCGCCTGAGAGGGAGATGGCTGGGGAATGTGGTCAGCCGCACGTTTCCCCAAGAGATGCACTGCATTAGCAGGCGCACCTTGGTTGCTGAGAACGTCAGCAGGAAGGGAGGGCTGGATTGGCGCATCCCCTTCAGTGGTGGTGCCCGAGGCGTCGACTTTGCGCAACCAGACACGGCGGGTCTTCTTCGGCTTCGGCAGCCGCTTCGAAGGACTCGTGCTTCCTTCAGAAATGAACTCCTCGTACGCCTGTTGATTGAGGCGCACGACCAGCGTCTTGTGGGAGGAGCCCACCTTCACGTCGTCGGCCTGTGATACGACTTTCTCGGAAGAGGAGAAAGTGGTCCCCAGCAGAGTCGCCAGCTTGTTTGCCATTAAAATCGTTTGATTGCAAATCTTAATACAAACAGAACAGTGTTACAATATAGGACTTCGATGTAGTCCTAGGAGTACACTTTTGTTTAATCTGGGTCCTAAGTGCCAATAGAGCGAGTGGTAATGCGTTGACTCCGTTGACGGGCTGACGACGGTTATCGGTTCTCTGAAGGTGTAGATTGCTCTGGGTGCTGGAGCTGGTTGAGAGGAGGAAGACGTTGAGTGTCTGTCTCTACCTCTCTGATGATCTCTGTCTGGATTGTTCGTATGTATGTCTTCCTGTCTGTGTGTGTAAGGAGGGGATGATTCCTCCATTTATAGCTGGGCAGGTTGGCTGCTCATGCGCACATATGTAGGAAGCGCCGGTGCGTGGGGACGCCACGTGGAGATTGCTGATGGAGGCGCATGGATGATGCGCCCTACTCGCGGGGTTGAATTCTTCATATTGCTGTTGTGAGCCGGCACGTAGCAAAGGAGAAGATCTTTCTGTTGCTGAGATCTTGGATGAGTTGAGTCAAAAGTACGTGTCATCGACCCATGGCTCGAAGATCTCTGATTTGGTGGGGGATGATTTGGTAGGATGCGCCTTGGATTGGGCGCATGATGAGATTTTGGCTCGTGACCTTTAGGAGTCACGAGCCGTTCTGGGCGCATGGCTTTTGAGGCGCATGCAAGCGACTTTCCTTCTGTCTTTCGGGATCAGAGATCAGTCTGGGGCGCATAGCTTTTGAGGCGCATATAAAGCTTCAACTGGAGACTCTTCTTCTTCTTTAGGGATCAGTGAAGGGTCTGAGGCGCATGGCTTTTGAGGCGCATGCAGGTTTGGGCGCATTGTCGCGAAGGTGCATACGGATGGTCGAGTGGCCACGTGGCAGTAGCCGTCGGGATAGAGTCATGATGATGCTGACGTTGTGGACGCTTTGTCTTCTGCAAAAGCTGTCAGCCGTTCAGACTTGGGAAGGCGTGCTGCCAACTCTGTCAGTTCAGCATTTAATGTTGGTGACATTCGATGGACAGCTGATGGCGCGTCGGTTGACGTTCCACTAGGCGTATGGGGGCGCATCCCCTTTGATGCGCTCAGTACAGGGCGCATATGTGGGAGGCACTTGGTGTTTGAAGGGGTGTGATGCGCTGTCCAGCCGGCGCATTCGACACGTCTTTAATGATGCGGCCGTTTCGCTTCTCGAGTGCTTTTAAATAGCCGTTTGGCTGAAGTCGAGGCGTCCGGTTCATCCATTTAATGTGAGTTCATTGCTCGGAACTCGGAGAGCCATCCACTTGGCGCGTGGGTTTGATCTGTCCGGCCTATAAACAGTGGCATGGAGAGAAGGTTGGCCTCTCATTCCCTCACGTCTTTCCAATATGAAGTCAGGTTCTCGGGTGCATTCTGTTGACGAAGTGTTCCCGAGGGTGAAGATGAGACGCCATGTCGTCGTTGATGCTCTTGAAGGTGACTGTTACATCCAAAAGACGGAGTCGAGGGCTTCTGAGGCAGGCGGAAGGTGCCTGTTGCATCCAAAGATAGGGATGCTCGGGCCTCGTCTCCGTTGTTCCGGAAGAGTCGTAGATCGGAATGGCGGTGCTAGGCTCTCTCTTCCTTCAAAGTGGGTGTCGCCCGCTCTGATTGTTTTGAAAGCTGCCTTTCGCCGTGATTTCGATCACGATCTTCCTTGGCCTTTGGAGGCTCTTTCGAAGCCTCTCCTGGCCACAGATTTGCGGTGCTCTTCTCTTCCTTGGTTCCAGCCAGAGGGTTAAATGCTTTGTGTATCGAAGCATTTATCAGGCGAGCCTGGTTGGAAGAGCGGCACATAACTGGGCTCTGCTCGGCCAGGTGAGCCTGGTTAGAAGAATAACTGGGCTGCTGAAGGGATGCACATAACTGAGCTGCTGAAGAGATGGCGGGATGCGCCTGGTTGGAGGCGCATGACCTCTGCTGCGCCTAAATGGCAGCGCATGGTGATTGGCAGCGCATGATGACTGCTGCGCCTATCTGGAGGCGCATGGTGGCCGCTGGCTGTAGACTTAGGATCTTTCCTTTGTAGAAATTCTCCTTTGTACAACCTTTTCTAGACATGTAATAGACTTTTATATATAAATAAAAAGTCCTTCTTCAAATGTCTATGGTTATTGACTTTGCTGTGAAGTGTTCTGTGCGAGTCCTGGCGCATGTAGTGTCTGGCACATGGTTTTTCTGGTTGTGAAATTCCATGCTTCTACAAGAGTGAGTATCATTGAATAAGTTAAGTCTTGAAGTTTGATGTGTTGATTCGAATAGATTAAAATAACGTGCACAGAGCATGCATGGGATTGAGGATTGCACGAAGTATGAAACACAAAAATGATTGAGTAGGTGAAATCAAATCGAAGAAAAGTTAAGGTGTAGCGAACAGATAACTTGATAAAGGAAATCAATAGGTAGATCATATAGAAAAAGTTAGCACGATGGGAAGATAGCGTACATAAAAAATTAAATTTTGAAGTTACGCAATAACTCTAAGGATTGGATTGAATGTTGCTCGATGATTTGAGTTAGCTAGGAATAATACGAATTGAAGAAATACGTTGGTCGATGACTTAAGATAAAACGGATGAACAATACATGAAATTGGTTTGAGAAAATTGATGTTGTGAATGATTCGAGGGATAATGATTGAACTTAAATTTGAATGCCGAGGAGATTATCCAGTCGGACGATAGCATCATTCGTACGACTCAAACTTTGTTGCAAAAGAAGATCGTCAGGTTACGCATACCGTCGATGGTATTGAGGCGTATCAAAGATCGATATACGATAACTCGGGGGTACTCTAACTCGGCGAATGACGATCGTGCGAGTATTATTGTTCGGTTGGATGCTATACTTAGGATTTTGATTGAGATGAATATTGGATAAAAATGATCGTGTCTTGATGGTTAAGTTGATAACCACAACGTCAACGATCTTGTCTTACGCGAGTGCAACTCTAGCCTCGCACATGTTCGTGTCAGATTTGGGGCGATCGTTTCGTGTGAGCGCTGACATGGTGATTCATATCACGGGAATGATCGAACTCGAAAAATTAGGACGCGACAACTTCGATTGCCTCGACTTGTTGGTTGGATGCGAAGGAAAATTTGAGGATGTTTGAACTTGCGACTGATGAATGAAGTAAAATTGAGGATTGAGTAGGTCCAATCTGCGCATCGAGAATAAATTAGTCTAGACTCGAAACAAGAGTTACGCCCCGATAAGAATGATTATTCCGAGAGCGTTGCATGGTGATTTCATGCCCACCGTGGGTAATCGGACTCGCGTGAGATCGGAGCATGGCATATTGTTAAGTCAAACGACCTTGTGATCGATTACGTGAATTGGAATAGATGACTTAGGGAATGTGGAATATAAAATTTTGTTGGCGACGAATTATGCCATAGCGTGCTTGATTTGAGAAGGAGTGAATAGGCGAACTATATCGAACGTGTTTGAAGGGATAGACTATACAAGATGGTTTGTTGAAGGAGCGATATTGATATGTTGTGGAATTGGTTGAATGTGAGTTATCGTAGGATGGCTTTGTTGAATGACTCGGACCCCGTACGACAAATGTCGGGATGTGTGTAGGAAATCTGTGCTCGAAGTTTAGAAATCAGAGTGATGCGAGCTTGGGTAGAAAAATCCTGTACTATCAACTTGGTTTGACCTTATGATGGGGTCAGTGTTGATATTGTTGTTTGGGAACTATGATTCCAATACTGACAATTGACTTTAGCCTAGAAAAAAACCTAGCGGCTAGGCGAGATGTCCATGTTGTAAGAGTTAGCATCAGCAAGATTGATTTTCAGGATTGAGTGGATGGATCGATAGGTGGGATTGGATTCACTATCACAAGGCTTGGTTGAAACGCATGTATTTCGAGGACGCTTGGAATGTATACACGGTCCAACTAAGTGATACGTTGAATTCAAGTGAGACTTGAGGAATAGAAAAGTGTCGTGGATTTTATTGAAGGAAAGATTGATAGTAGCACGAGCGTGGCTCGAATTTGGGAAATACATAGGAGAAATGTAAGCGAGAGTCGTTGAACGTTCGAGTGATAAGTCAATGAGTAAGTACTCAGTTAGTTTCGAGGACGAAATTTTTTCTGAGTGGTGTATGATGTAGTGCCCCGTCCCGCTCAGTCAATCGGAGGAATCGAAATGTCGACGCCGTTCAAACTTACCCTTGCAACGGCTGTTCGAATACATCACTCGATCGAGGCGATCGCTCATTCAGATGGGGTAGTTTTGGTGAACTTACCTTATCATAGCCTTCACATAATAAATCACATGTTTTCAACTTGCACAAGTAGGCTTGAAAATAAAAGAGACGAATCCATATAGATAAGAAAATAATCCCGATAGGTCAAATTGAGTTAGAATATGGAAAGGTCCAACGGTTGGCTTAGAGTTGGTGTACGGCGTGCTTTGAAAATGACACTTGATCCTTCGTCCCGTGGCTTGGAAGAAGGAAAGTTGGTTGAGTAGGCGATGTTATGAACGTAGCCTAAGTCATAGGCATCGCCCGCATGAATGCTTGATAAAGCATGCACGATCTATTGTCCAAGGCGTCATAGCCTTGCCCACCCTATTGGTTGAGCTGTATTGCATAGCTTGTGGCATAAGTATAGGCGACCAAATAACTTGTTTGTTCAAGCACGGTCCTACGAGTTCCATGGTTAGGCTTATCCATATAGTCTTACGGTCTCAAGGCCCGTCATATAGAGTATGACTTGGGCGGAGGTGTCGCGTAGAGTTCCATTGGCTTAAGGCATGATGTACGGACTTAGTGTTTAAGGCACGAGCTACGGTTGATTTCAAGTCAAGTTTAGAAAAAGGGCTATCAAATGGTCGTTCTGACTTGAATGAAATAATAGGACAAGAAAAAGAATGCTCGCGACTATAGGTCGTCGAGGCGGTCTTAGAAGAAAGAAGAATGCTCGCGACTATAGGTCGTCGAGGCGGTCTCAGATTTAAGAAGTATTGAATTTGGTCCTGAAAGAGATGGTAACACTAGAGGTAGGATGACTGTGTGAGATGTCAGTTTAAGTCGAGTCTTGCATGGTCATGGACAACTTGTCGACAAGGTGAGTCGTTTCCCTGTACGGTAACCCGGGGGCCACGAAACCGTTGCGGCCGCGAATGGAAACGAGTAATTAGCTGTGCTGGGCACGGATTAGGCGGGGACTTGCAGCGGGGCTCGCTACTCGTGCTGAAAGGGCACCCGTCTAACAAAAGATAGAGAAGTCCACGATAGCTCTGGGAGTCAGTGACCAATTCATATAGATGAGTCGGCATGGCGGCAACCGCATGTGTGCATTTAGATTGAGTCGAGATGAATGTGTGTGTACAGTTAGAACAAAAAGTTGGGCCTTAGATTTGGCTTCAACGTAGGCGACGTGCTTCGGCACGAAATATGGCGTCGAGTCTTAAGTTGTCGGCATAAGTTATAGAAGTTGGATTGGAGTCGTCTTGAGTTTAAGTCAGAAAACGCCGCAAGGCAATGTCGGTCGAGTGACACTTAGCCCACAAGTCTTGATTTGGGTCAATTGGTGATCAAAGTAGCAAGGGCCGCGAGGCGGCGATATGGTTAAGTCATACTGAGTTGCGAGGCACGGCACGATAGATTGGTAGCACGGTCACATGGAAATGGAGTCTCACCGAGTAGTTATGTCTCTGATTTTAAGCCGTAAGGCAAGCACAACTTGATAGGTAACGTTGTTGAGTTGATGTTGCGTTGCAAGCACGGGATGGTCTAGAGACACAAAATAGGCCAAGGTGTCTGTCCTAAAACTGATCCTATGGCAAGAGTAGAAAGTCAATACAAAAGGGACTAAGTTGCACAAAGTAAATTAAACGTGTTGGTTTTGTATGGGTGGGCGAGGAGCTTATTCCACCAGTACAGTTGAGTACTGACACCAACATAGTTTTCATGTGCAGGCACAGGTAGAAGCTCGTGGCGTGGAGCTCCTTTGATGCGTCGAGGCACGGAGTTCCTTGGCAGTTCGAGGCAGGCAGCTGCATTGAGTCAAGACTTATACGGGACATAATGTATGGATGTCACCTTCCGAAACATCTGCTGGCTCAAGACCTGTATTGAGAGAGAGAGCAAGCTGAGTGACTTGTAATATGAGAAGAGTGAGCTCGAGTGATTGTAATCTTGGCCTTGCACCCCATTGTAACCTTTGTTTCAATATCAATAAAGAGCTTCTTTTGAATAACTTGTGTTTGTTCTAAATTTCTGCTGCATGTTCAATGTCTCTGCTTGGGACTTCTGTGCGACGACCCCGTCGCAGCCGCTGAAATCGGCCATTATGGAACCCGCCTTGTACGAGCGCAATCTAGGCTCGTGCGGCATCACGCCTTAGCGAGGACGATCATTCCTACGGGAGCGGTGCGTGACAATTAGCGCCAAGCGATCATTTTCTTCATGTATGTCAATATCATTCAAATCAGAAATAATTAGATTGAATTTTGATATATGATCCTGAATTGACGTACATTCCTTCATCACTAGTATGTAGAGCGACTTTAACATATAAAGTCGGTTGGTGAGAGTATTCGTCATGTAGAGTGATTCCAACTTCAACCAGAGCCCTGCGACGGTGGTTTCGTCCTTCATAGAGTACACGATATCCTTTTCTAAACACAGACAGATAGCATCACATGCTTCGAGATCCATGTTATCGCAATCATCATCGGTCATGTCAGTGGGCTTCTTATATTTTTCTCGTAGTCTTGTGAAGCTTTTGAGATATGAGAACGTCATTCATCCGGCTTTTCCAAAAGTCAAAATCATTCTTTCCATTGAACTTCTCAATTTCATAACTTTTGATTCTGTTTGACGGGGCCATATCAAGAATCTACCCAACTAAGTTTCTCGAAGAACTTTGTCGGACAGCTTGCTAGACTCCTAAGCTCTGATACCAATTTGTTGGGACACAGCGAGAATAAACCCAAAATATTAGATAAAATCTCAGAGAAAATTCACACACAAAAGCAATAATTTACATAGTTTGGCCAAGATGCATATTTTCACAGACGTGAGTGATTTAGTTCCACTATGAAGAAGAAAAGAAATTATAATAGCTCTGAACACTTCTCTCCTTGCTCTCAAAACCTCTATCACAAAGATAAAGAAAAAAAATCTCAATCTTTTGTGTTAAACTTATTCAACAATTTTAGCTCTCTTGTGTTGAACTTATTTAACAACTTTTTTTGAGTACAATGAGATATTATTGTGTTGAACTCATTCGACAACTTACATTGAACACTCTTGGAGATGTTTTGTGGAGAACCAATGACCCCTTTGTATACCATGACAAATGTCTATATATGGAAATCCAATCCTATGTAGGCTTATATATTAGAAATCCAATCATACGTAGGCTTATATATATTAGAAATCCATTCCTATGTAGTCTTATATAGTGAAAATCCAATCCTATGTAGACTTGCATATATTAGAAATTCACATATGAAAATCCAATCAATTATATGGTCAAAGTCAAAAATGGTCATGGGCATATTTTTGGACACTTTTCTTTAGTGGGATTGTTGCTCCTGTGGAACTTCGGTTCACGCACAGTTGATCCTGTTAAACTTCGATTAACGCGGGGAGTCAATTCCCGTGGAACTTCGGTTCATGCAGGACTGATGCTCCCGCAGAACTGCTACCCTTGCAGAACTGCTGTTTGTTTGCTTCGTGGACGTAGTTGTCCACTTCGCGGGGTTACTATTGTTACCGTTCACTTAATATGGAGTTACTATCTGAATTTACTGTCCATTATTGGTAGTGTTCTTCCAGGTGGTTCGCTCCCTGTATAATCTTAATATGTTTTTATCATTTGGAAGGGAGACTTAGAAATTATTTTTTGTTGCAAGAGAAGAGTTAGCATTTGCCAGAAGAAAAAAAAGAAAAAATGTCCATCTGTCTATCTCGAGAGTCTAGGTTCTGTCCATACAAAGAAGATGAAGATTTCGTAAGTTCATCTTTTCGAACTTGCTGGTTCCTGAAAATAGATCGACAAAAAGGGTTGAATCATTCTTTGAGTAGCTATTATCCTCATCACCCCGGCAAAAATTCATCTCCATGTTTCTTCTTATATAAATTCTTGTTGTAACAATTTTGTTGTAATAAGGCTTACATTTTTAGAAGCTTGTTGTACTTTTATTTTTACACAGTTTTTTTAACGATCTTTTAAACCAACAATAGCATAATTTGTCCCTCTAAAAATATAATTTGTTCCTCCAAAAAGTTGGTCAAGCTACGCCATCGACTGCGGTTGCATGGAAAACTTAGAACCTAGTGAAGATCAAGGCTTTACATGTATATTCTAACAAAAATATATAGAAAATGTCATGGGAGAAAAATAAACGGCTAAAGCCATAGGAAATTTAGATGTGACTTACCAACGGTTGTTCTGAAAGAAATACACAGGTTGGTTGAATATTACGAACAGTTGATTGTCAAATTTTCGTTAAAATTGTAATCTTTAAACTATTTGTCAAAAAAACATACGTCCCTTTTGTGCATCCCAACACAAATTTTCCAGTATTAGAGCATCTCCAACCCTATTGTCTTGTTTTGTGTTGTGAATCCTATGTGGCATGAGACGTAAGACAATGTCTTTCCTATGTGGCAAGATGACATTCACACAAGACAATGAGATAAAAATATGTTCTCCAATGCAAAAGTTTGAGAAGAAAATAAAATTACTTTTTTCAACTTCCAAGACAACTTTTTCACTTCTTCTTTTATAATATATTTTTATTCAAAATTGATGATGTGGACATAAAGTCATTGTGAAGTGCATTGTCTAGATCTAGACAACCAACTTCACATTTTCCTTGCCATGTCATTGCCATGTCAACTTCACAATTTATTTCATATTTGCATTGCAGAAGTACTTTTGAAAAAAATGATTGTCATTCCTATGTGGCAACTGTCACGATCCGATCCCAAATTATTGGGTCAAACCGGATCATTTCCAGCCTGCACCGTTGTAAGACCGGCGGCAGTAAGCTGTTCTATATGCAGGTATTCACAACAACATCTATACATTTGTCAAAACTGGAATATACAAAAATTAAAAAAAAACTTTTTATTCAACAATTGAAAAGTACAACTGGAAATGAAAGAACTGAAATAAAGTACTAAATTCAAATTAATAAACTCCAATACAATAAAACTAGATAACTAGAAAACAACTAGCTAGACAGTCGGCTCATCAGCCTCTGGTTCTGCGTCCTCCAAGGGGACTCTGGCAACACCACATGATACAATACCGAGTCATAGTAGCTATTGTACAATAGCTCAGCATCCTCAATGTCACCTAAAAATGTTGGTCTCCAGTCATGAGGGAACAAGTACGAATATGTACCTCACATTTCAAATAATAATGGAAAAGTGTAGGCTAAACAGTTGAAACAATACTTTCCAGCAATTTAACAATTCATTTCTTAAAACAATGTGATTTGAATGTGTAAACGTCTATGACCGGCTTGGATTGTACAATAGCATCCTAGCGACGCAATACGGCTTATCCCCGTGTGTAAGAGGGGTAAGCTCGTACAATTATGCAATATGAGGGGTATTAGTCATAAATGTTACACTATTCCCCCAATATCTCCAAAATCAATATCAATCAATATTTGAACCCTAGGAGAGGGTTCTGTGTAGCAATGTGGTTTAAATATGCAATTTGACAATTACTAAATAAAATGCAAGAAAACATAACCGTAACTTGCCTTTGTTAATGACTGGATCGGGAATGTCGGTAACGAGGAGGAAGTCAAGTACGTCTCCGGGATCCTACAGTTGAGAATCTTGACTTAGAACCATAATGAAACCATTCTAGGTGTGCTAGTTACAATCTCTAGAAGCAGACCCTAGTCAGGTTTTAAGTTTATTTAATTAACTACCAAAACATGCCTAACGTCGTAAACTACGTTGGTTATCGTTTACTTCGTTAAATAGGTTAATTTAGTTAATTGGGAAAACTAGCGATTTATAGGTTAACTTGTCAAAACTTTGTATTTCATAAATATATAAAACTAGACTTTTGTTTAAATGAGGAAAAAATATGAATTGCTAAATTACTATATTACTTATTGTGAGAAAACTTATTAATTTTCTTTATAAAATATATCCATTTTATATTCTATGCGTTTAACGGCGCGAATCAACATTCCAGAAAAATAAGGAAAAGCTATGCTACATAATACATGGTCACAGAAAAATGAAGGAAAAACTGGGCTTATGTCCTTACAAATTTTTTACATAAATTAATTAATCCTAAGGCGAGCTCTGAGTGCCGCGAACGGTCCAAACAGTAGGCCGAGGTCCTGCACCATAGATACTAAAAAGCAGTACCAGTTATAAAATAAATTATAATTAAATTAAAAATTAAAGAGTTTCAGACTTGGCCGTGCAATCTCTTGTTGCGGCTTACGCCTCAACGTACAGGTGACCCTGTATCGTTTGCGTTCGCCGAGGCTCATTCGACCGATATGGTCGTCGCCTAACTGGTGGTACAAAAACCAAAATCCAAAAACCAACAAAATCCAATCTATAAATCATTTTGCAAAGATCGATTTTCTTTGAAAAATAGGTTTTATTCAAATTGCTAATTTTTATAAGAAAATTCCTTTTTAAAATATTTCCTGAAAATTTGGGCAGCATCTCCTCTGTAATTGGGACAACCCAATCCTGGGAGGATGCCAACCACAACACAATTTAAATATCCCCAAACCAGGGATAACTCACAGCATAATATTCCAACCAGGAATAACCACCACAATCTAATATTTCCAGTCCAAAAAACTATAGCACAAAAATATGTATATATATCAAAATAGAAATACGCTGCTACATAGCAATAACCGTGTATCACCAAAGCAACGTAAATAAAATACCGAATCCCAAAACGGGATCGGGACCGCGTCATCACTGACTAGTTACGGGAAGGGACACATGGACACGAAATTATACCTCAAATGCTCGGCTAGAGCTCTCAGATGTAATTATAAGAAAGAATAATCTACGCGACAGCGACATGGGGACAGAAACGCCAGAGGGCACCGCGGGACAACGGGTCGGGAAACCCGCGGGATAAATTCGGGAATGTTGGAACAGCGTCCAGATCCATGCGCGGAGAGTGGACAGCGGGCCGGGCCGCAAGGAACACGCTGGACAGCATCCGAACAGCGAACAGTGCCCGGGGACAGCGGGTCGGACAGATTCGATCGTGGACGGGCTAGGGCACAGCGGCTCGGGCGGCGCACGGGACACCGGCCTCGGGTCGAAGTGGCCGGTCGGCCTGGGCGGACGACGACAAAGCGGTCGGGGCTCGGGATGTGCCGGGGCACAGCGACACGCGGTCGACGGAGAGGCGCACGGGGCAGCGCCGAACGGGGTCGGGGGCGCTGGTAGGGTGCGGCCGACGGGACAGGCCGGCGGGGCGCTGGCCGGGTCGGGGAAGGCGAGCGCGGCCTCGGGAGGCGAACGCGCGGGCGGAGGTGGGCGCCGGAAGGCGCTGGCATCGGGTCGGAGGCGCGGGCGGAGGGCCGGTTCGAGCGGCCGGATCGGAGGTGGGCGCGCGGCTAGGGCACTGGACCGAGGAAATTTTGGAGAGAACGGGAATGAAGTGAGGGGGAGTTCTGGGTGGTAGTGAAATGGTGGTAATGCTTTAGTGAGAGAGGGAGGGAGTGGGTTTTTAAAGAAAAGGGAGAAGAATGAGTAGAGGGAGACAGGGAGCTGGAGAAAAATGGGGGAATCGACCTGGTCGTGGGGGAAGGCCAGGTCGTGGGAAAAGTTTTATATATATTTTTATTTATTACTCCAACTAATATATATATATTGGTATATAAGTTTCATGTAATAAAAAATGTTCAGAGGAAGGATCGGGAGACGGGATTCGGGTTCAGCTCGGGGTCGGACCCCGGGCACGGGATCGGGACAAGCCACACACAAAAATCCAATAATTAATTTTTAAAAATAATATTTTCCTGATCCGACTAATATATAATAATAATAATAATAATAATAATAATAATAATAGTAGTAGTAGTAGTAATATTAATAATAATAGTACTAAGACTAAGATTACGCTACAGATAAAAGAAATCCAACAATTAATAATTCTAGAAATTTTGGGTTTCACAACCTTCCCTCCTTAGAAAATTCCGTCCTCGAAATTAAAAGCAGGGTTAGGGGTTACCTCAAGTTTTAAACAGATATGGATACTGCTCCCGCATCTTATCTTCTCGCTCCCAGGTAGACTCGCCTGGGGAGTTGTGCCGCCACATAACTCTGACTATCGGCGTCACAGAATTTCTGGTTCTCTTCTCTCCTCTGTCTAATATTGCTACTGGCTTCTCTGGCATTGTGAGGCTGGGTCCAATTTCTAGCTCCGAATGGTCCAAGATGTGGCTCGGGTCCGGGATGTAGCGTCTCAGCTGCGAATCATAGAAGACGTTGTGGACGCCTTCGAGGCTTAGGGGTAGAGCCACTCGATAAGCTACTTCTCCAATCCTGTTCAGTACTTCAAAAGGACCAATATACCTGGGGCTTAGCTTTCCTGCTCTACCGAAATGGATGGTTCCTCTAGTTGGGGAGATCTTCACGAACATACTGTCACCTTCTTCAAACTCCAACGGCCGTCGGCTGCTATCTGCCCAATGCTTCTGTCGGTCCTGGGCAATCCTGAGCTTGTCCCTAATCATCTTTACCTTTTCTACTGCATCGATCACCATTTCAGGTCCAAGCAATACCCTTTCTCCTACGTCGTCCCAAGCAAGTGGGGCGCGGCAACGACATCCATAAAGTACCTCGAACGGAGTCATACCGATACTAGCTTGGTTGTTGTTGTTGTAGGAGAACTCTACCAAGTGCAAATGGTCTTCCCAAGACCCTCCAAATTCCAAGATGCAAGATCTCAGCATGTCTTCTAGCGTCTGGATTGTTCTCTCCGATTGTCCGTTAGTCTGGGGATGGTAGGCGGTGCTGAACTTCAGTTGCGTTCCCAAGCTGTCGTGCAAGCTCTTCCAGAAGTGAGAGGTGAATCTAGTATCCCTGTCAGTTACGATACTTACCGGAACTACATGAATTCGGTAGATATGCCACATGTACAATGCCGCCAACTTCTCGGTGGATAGACCCACCTTGAAAGGAATAAAATGGACTGACTTTGTCAGTCGGTCCACGATAACCCAAATGGTATCCTTCCCTCCTTGGGATCGAGGCAGTCCTGACACAAAGTCCATTGTTATGTGTTTCTATTTCTACTCCGGGATGTCTAGCGGCTGCAACAATCCTGCTGGTCTCTGTCTGCTAGCTTTCACTTGTTGACAAATTAACCATCTAACGACATACCTGGATACGTCCTTCTTCATTTTGTACCACCACACTATAGTACGCATATCCCGATACATTTTATTAGCTCTTGGATGTATGGAATACTGCGACTGGTGCGTTTCTTGCATCAGTACGTTCCTCAGTTTGCTAGTTGGTACGCAAAGCCTCGTACCGTGCCTCAATGCTCCGTCGTTGGCGATTGAGAATCCTTCAAATGTTCCTGCCAGCACTTGATCTCTGAGCTTACAAAGCGTCTCGTCTTGGAATTGTGTCTTCTTAACTCTGTCCATCAGACTTGAACGCACTTGCAACTGCATCATTGATGAATCAGCTCCTGGTACAATGGCTTCTCTTCCCAGTTTCATTATTTCTTCTTCGGGAAGTACAATCTCCAGTCCAAGCTTTTCCATGTCTTCCAGCAAATGTCGTTCCTTGGTCAAGAACAACGCCATCGGGTATCGACTAAGTGCATCTGCAACAACATTAGCCTTACCCGGATGATACTGCAGGTTGATGTCAAAATTCTTCATCAGCTCCAGCCATCGTTTCTGTCGCATGTTCAGCTCCTTCTGAGTGAAAACATATTTAAGACTTTTGTGGTCTGTAAATATTTCTACTGTCTCTCCATAAAGGTAGTGCTTCTACAGCTTCAATACAAATAGAACTGCTGCAAGCTCCAAATCATGTGTGGGATAGTTCTTCTCATGAGTCCGTAATTGCCTTGTGTAAGCAATTACTTTCCCATGTTGTTGAAGAATGCAGCCCAATACCTTACCGGAAACATCACTATAAATTGAGAAACCGTCGGTACCTGAGGGTAGCGCAAGTATCGGTGCCGTTGTAAGCCTCTTTTTCAGTTCCTCAAATGCTGACTGACAAGCTTCCGACCAAACAAATTCTTCGTTCTTTCTAGTGAGCTTCGTCATCGGTTCAGCAATCCTGGAGAAATTCTTTACAAACTTTCGGTAGTAGCCAGCTAAGCCCAAGAAACTTCTGATTTCTGCAACTGAACTTGGTGCAGTCCACTTCTCAATAGCAGCTATCTTCATTGGATCCACCGAAATTCCTTCTCCTGTGACAACATGGCCAAGAAAATCCACTTTGTCTAAGAAGAATTCGTATTTAGATAGCTTACCATAGAGCTTCTCCTTCCTTAAAGTTCCCAGAACTTTCCTCAGGTGCTCTTCATGCTCTTCTTCAGTCTTCGAGTAGATCAGAATTTCATCGATGAAGACAACAACAAACTGATCCAGGTATTCATGGAAGACCTTGTTCATAAGGTTCATGAATACTGCAGGGGCATTCGTCAGTCCAAACGGCATGACCAAAAATTTGTATTGTCCATATTTGGTATTGAACGTCGTCTTTGGAATATCCTCCTTCCTGACCTTGATTTGATGTTAGCTAGACCTGAGATCTATCTTCGAAAATACCTTAGCTCCAATCAGTTGATCGAACAGGTCATCGATCTGGGGCAGAGGGTACTTGTTCTTGATGGTGATGTTGTTCAGCGCCCGGTAGTCAATGCACATCCGTGCGGTTCCATCCTTTTTGGGCACGAACAAAACTGGCGCTCCCCATGGTGAAGCTTCATCTCTGATAAATCCCTGGGACTTCAGTTCGTTAATCTGGTCCTTCATCTCCTTTGCCTCCTTGGAGTTGACTCTACAGCATCCCCGAGAAATAGAAGAAGAGCCGGGAACTAGGTCGGTGGTGAATTCCACACCTCGGTCTGGCGGCAATCCCAGAAGATTATCTGGAAAGACGTCCATAAATTCTGCTATGATAGGGTGAGGAGGCCCGGGTTCTTCGCACTACCAGAATAAGTCGTTTTAGCGACACCTAAAGACGTCGCTAAAACAACAATTTTCGTCGCTAAAAATATTTAGCGACAAAATTATCGACGTTTCTGACTGGTCGCCGAAATGTAAGTCGCTGATCTTCTAAACGTCGCCAAACGTCGCAATTACCAACGTTCGTCGACGTATTTATACGTCGGTATAATGCCGACGTCTACCGTCGTGTCGTCGCTCTTTGCGACGTAATATTTCGTGTCGCTATGAGTCGGTAAATTTTCCGACGAATTACCGTCGGGTCGTCGGTGATTTAGTGACATATACAAAGTCGCAAAGCGTCGGTAAATCCTGGGAATTCCTGGGGATAATTACCGACGTACACCGACGTTTACCGACGTCCTCCGACATATATTGACGTCGCTAAACGTCGGTAGCCTGGATAATATTAATTATCTATCGACGTTTACCGACGCAAAATTACGTCAGAAGGCGTCGGTAAACGTTGCTAAATCTGCAAAAAAAATAAAAAATAAAATAAAATACAGAATGTCCATTTCTCCTTGCAGTTTAAAAACCCATTTCTCACTGTAGAATAGGATCCAAACAATCACATAATGTCCATTTCTCACTGTACACAGGTTTCAGTCCCTATAACCAAGTCTACAACAATCACACAATGTCCAGTTCTCAGAATGGCTCAGAACACAACCCAAAATTCACAGAATGTCCAAGTCTACAACAATCATTCTATCAATGTCCAAATCTGTTTTGTAAGACAAACTAAACATAATCAGTTCTATTTCACATACTTAATTGCCAAGTATGGGAACGAATGGCTCAGAACACAACCCAAAATTCATTCTAGCATACATTAGTGTGAATCATCTTTGTTCTGTACATATGGTGTAGTATATGTTCTTATCGTATCTAGTATCTGAAGGATATAACAGAATCAAGATGAACTCACATAATGTAATACTAAGACATCATCTACTACTATATAAGATATAGTGATAGGTTGTCGTATCATCATTGCCGAGGGATGAGGGTCGGAGGACAGTCAACTTTATCTACGGATACATAGTTTCTGCCTCGCCAGTCGAATGGCTTAATTGCCAAGTATGGGAACGAATGGCTCAGAACACAATCCAAAATTTATTCTAGCATACATTAGTGTGAATCATCTATGTTCTGTACATATGGTGTAGTATATGTTCTTATCGTATCTAGTATCTGAAGGATATAACAGAATCAAGATGAACTCACATAATGTAATACTAAGACATCATCATACTACTATATAAGATAGTGATAGGTTGTCGTATCATCATTGCCGAGGAATGAGAGTCGGAGGACAGTCAACTTTATCTACGGATACATAGTTTCTGCCTCGCCAGTCGAATGGCTTAATTGCCAAGTATGGGAACGAATGGCTTAGAACACAACCCAAAATTCATTCTAGCATACATTAGTGTGAATTATCTATGTTCTGTACATATGGTGTAGTATATCTTATCGTATCTAGTATCTGAAGAATGTAACAGAATCAAGATGAACTCACATAATGTAATACTAAGACATCATCTACTACTTTATAAGATATAGTGATAGGTGCTCGCCGGAGGGAGAAGAAGGGGCTCGCGGTGGAGGAGGAGGATGAGCGACGCCGGAGGGAAGGGGGTCGGGCTGTCGTCGAGGTCGGGGAAGAGGGCCGGGAACAAAAAATTTGGGGAGAGGGAGAAATGAAAAGTCGAACCGAGGAAACCCTTTTTATCAGAAATTAGCGACGTCCGTAAATACGTCGCAAAGCGTCGGTATTCGTTTAATATTCGGTGACGTAATAATCTTTGCGATGCTAAACGTCGCTGAACTAATAAAACTAGCGACGTTTTCCGACAAATCAACGACGTTGGTTTTTATTACACTAAAGGTAGTCGCAATATGTCGCTGTTTGTCGCTATCAGCAACGTATTGTGACGCATACTTTCGGTGTCGCTATCAACGAATGGCTCAGAACACAACCTAAAATTCATTCTAACATACATTAGTGTGAATCATCTATGTTCTGTACATATGGTGTAGTATATGTTCTTATCGTATCTAGTATCTGAAGAATGTAACAGAATCAAGATGAACTCACATAATGTAATACTAAGACATCATCTACTACTATATAAGATATAGTGTTAGGTTGTCGTATCATCATTGCCGAAGGATGAGAGTCGAAGGACGTCGGTAAACGTCGCTAAATCTGAAAAAAATTTTAAAAAAATACAGAATATCCATTTCTTCCTGCAGTTTAAAAAGATAATCATTTTTCACTGTAGAATAGGATCCAAACAATCACAGAATGTCTATTTCTCGCTGTACACAAGTTTCAGTCCCTATAACCAAGTCTACATAATAACACAAAATATGGGAACGAATGGCTCAGAACACAACCCAAAATTTATTCTATCATATTAGTGTGAATCATCTATGTTCTGTACATATGGTGTAGTATATGTTCTTATCGTATCTAGTATCTGAAGAATGTAACAGAATCAAGATGAACTCACATAATGTAATACTAAGACATCATCTACTACTATATAAGATATAGTGATAGGTTATCGTATCATCATTGCCGAAGGATGAGGGTCGGAGGACAGTCAACTTTATCTACGGCTATATAGTTTATGCCTCGCCAGTCGAATGGCTACAGGGACTATGTCCTGATCACCATGTCGTACCGTAAATTAATGCAAATGGAGCTGGAGCCAAAATACAGAAACCAAAATATGATATCCACCTCAAGTATAAAGTCGAGGGAGAAGATCTTTTCCATCCTCTCCCTCTCTCACGCTATCAACGTCACAACTTTTCCACCTCAAGTTTTGATCAAGCATTTTCCTTCTCCTCTCCTCCACCATGGCTCTGAACCTATATGCTCCTCCCTACTTCCCTTCTTCTTATTTGACTCTCTCAGCCACATATGATATCCAGCTCAAGTATAGAGTCGGAGGAGAAGAAGTGGACAGGAAGAGGAGAAGGAAACAGTACAGCCGGCGGCATGACCCGGAGGAAGTACAGAGGTTTTCTTCAACATACGTAGGAGAACTATAAGGATATATCTTTTCACAACATATCACCTTGTCAAAGACCCTTAATGTGACAACCATGTTACCGCAGTGTCGAAAGACTAACATGTCATAATTTTATAAGCCGTATGTTTTGACATAATCCTCCAATCGGATTTCAGTTCTATGTAATAATGCAAGATTACGACATAGGAGGAAAGAGTTGGGAGGATTATGTCAAAACACACGGCTTAGAAAATTATGACATGTTAGTCTTCCGACACCGCGGTAACATGGTTGTCACATTAAGGGTCTTTGACAAGATGACATATTGTGAAAAGATATATCCTTATAGTTCTCCTACGTATGTTGAAGAAAACCTCTGTACTTCCTCCGGGTCATGCCGTCGGCTGTGCTGCTTCCCCTCCTCTTCCTGTCCACTTCTTCTCCCCCGACTCTACACTTGAGCTGGATATCATATGTGCCTGAGAGAGTCAAATAAGAAGAATGGAAGTAGGGAGGAGCAGATGGGTCCATAGCCATGGTGGAGGAGAGAAGAAGGCAAAAAAATCAGCATTGTCTTCTGGATCGTCCTCATCAAGGCATAACGGGCTGCTCAGCGTGCCCAGCTTCTTCAACTTCTCGCTGGCTACAGAGTCGAAATGGGAACGGGTCCTCTTTGCCGGCCCGGAGCTCTGACTCACACTCGTCGCCGCGCTACCGGTTTCCTCTCCTCCTCTGACGTGGGTCATAAGAAAGAAATTTCGTACCTCTTCTTCACATAAACATCATTGCCGCCTTGTACTCGAGCCTAGCCTCCTCGTCTGTGACGCTATCCAACTTCTCGGAGTCATCGAAGAAGGAGTCGAATGAGTCGGCGATGATAGCAGATGATTGCAAGACAGAGAGCGAAAAGACAGGCGAAGAAGAGGACGATACGAGTCGAACGGGAGATTCGAGTGACAATGTAGGCACCGAGAAGTCGGATAGCGTCACAGACGAGGAGGCTCGAGTACAAGGCGGCAATGATGTTTTGTGAAGAAGAGGTACGAAATTTATTTTCTTATGACCCGCGTCAGAGGAGGAGAGGAAACCAGTAGCGTGGCGACGAGTGCGAGTCAGAGCTCCGGGCCAGCAAAAAGGACCCGTTCCTATTTTGACTCTGCAGCCAGCGAGAAGTTGAAGAAGCTGGGCACGCTGAGCAGCCCGTTATGCCTTGATGAGGACAATCCGGAAGACAATGCTGATTCAGTTTTGCCTTCCTTGGATGGTATTGATTCTGTAGATCCGTGTATAAAAGAGGAAGAGGTTGGGAGTAGAGTAGACCCGGAGGGAAATGAGAGATTGGAAGCTGGGTCAATATCCAAGAAGCGAAAGAGAGTCGAGAATTCCGATAGGTTGTCGTATCATCATTGCCGAGGGATGAGGGTCGGAGGACAGTCAACTTTATCTACGGCTACATAGTTTCTGTCTTGCGAGTCGAATGGCTGCAGGGACTATGTCCTGATCACCATGTCGTACCGTAGATTAATGCAAATAAAGCTGGAGCCAAAATACAGAAACTAAAATACAAAATACAGAATCCAAAATACAAAATACAAATACAGAAACCAAAATACAAAATACAGAAACCAAAATACAAAATACAGAAACCAAAATACAAAATACAGAAACCAAAATACAAAATATAGAATCCAAAATAGGACCCTCTGTGAGAACGGATGGCTCAGAATACAACCCAACCGGAGAGGATACTCTGAGAGATCCTTCTGAGAGGGACGTATACTCTGAGAGATCACCTTTACAAGAATTATATCAGTAGTGGGATCGAGTGTTGGAGGAGATATTATCAAAGTATACGTCCTACTCAGATGGGTCTCTCACCGTTACTATTTTTTCCTGACAGCATGGTGGATGTGCTCCGTCCACAGATTCTTGCTCCGAGCCAAAACTTTGTCCTGGAGCTCAAGTAGACATCCTTGGTGTAGAGCTCGAGTGAGAGGTTCTGACAGCATGGTGGTCTCCTTTGTCAAAGTATCCGTGCTCGTCCCACAACCAATATGGGATGAGCACGGATACTTTGACAAAGGAGGCCACCTTGCTGTCAGGAACCTCTCACTCGAACTCTACACCAAAGATGTCCACTTGATCTCCGGGACAAAGTTTTAGCTCGGAGCAAGAATCTGTTGAGGGAGCACATCCACCATGCCGTCAGAAAAAAATATTAACGGTGAGAGACCCATCTGAGTAGGACGTATACTCTGATAATATCTCCTCCAACACTCAATTCCACTACTGATATAATTCTGTAAAGGTGATCTCTCAGAGTATACGTCCCTCTCAGATGGATCTCAGAGTATCCTCTCCGGTTGGTTGTCGTATCATCAATGCCGAGGGATGAGGGTCGGAGGACAGTCGACTTTATCTACGGATACATAGTTTCTGCCTCGCCAGTCGAATGGCTGCAGGGACTATGTCCTGATCACCATGTCGTAGTCCAATATAATCCAGAGATTGACACAGTTCTAATTCATATATGTAGTCCAATACAAATAGTCTAATACAAAAACAACCCAATACAAATAGTCCAATACAAATAAGTACTAATAGCTAATGAAAAACACGCTGCTCACGCAAACGCTCAGTGATACGTTCACGCAACCACCTCAAAAAAGCGAGATTTTTGGCGCGAGGAGAGATGTCGTCCCTTACAAGGATTGCATGAAGAGAACTCTCAGTCTCACTAGCTACCGGTGCTGGATGAATAGAACTCCCGGTCTCACTAGCAATCGGTGCCACTTCCTCCTCAACTGTAGGAGGAGCCACCTCAGCATTCACTGTTTTCTTCAAACGATGTGTCGCTCCTCGGGTCATGGGTGCCATCTAGTAAGATCGATAGTCACAAATAATATAATTGTAATACTAAGACATCATCTACTACTATATAAGATATAGTGATAGGTTGTCATATCATCATTGCCGAGGGATGAGGGTCGGAGGACAGTCAACTTTATCTACGGCTACATAGTTTCTGTCTCGCCAGTCGAATGGCTGCAGGGACTATGTCCTTGAGACAGTGAACATATACACCATGAATCCAAACCCCATATTAACATTTACTAATCCAAATGGATGCAGGGACTATGTCCTTGCCTCTTCGGTTGGTTGTCGTATCATCATTGCCGAGGGATGAGGGTCGGATGACAGTCAACTTTATCTACGACTACATAGTTTCTGCCTCGCTAGTCGAATGGCTGCAGGGACTATAATAAGACACAATTCACCAAAGAGAACCATACTGTAACTCACACTTGAAGACAATAGATGAAGGAAGACTTGTATGGAGGATCGATAGGGTTGAGCGATATTATTTTATTCTACAAAGAGAACCATACTGTAGAACTCATACTGTAGAACTCACACTTTAACACAATTCTACAAAGAGTTGTCATAGGGTGTTGAGCGATGTCATTTTATTCTTTTCTTCTTCTTCTTCTTGGCATTTTTGAGTATTGAATCTTGAGAGACATATATAGCTAGAACTTACGAAGAATGGAGTACCATACTTCAACAAATAGATGTTGACTAATTGGTTCATATACTTGTTGTCTAAAATAAGTGTAGGAATGTTGCAAGGTGAAACAATGTATCAAACACTATATCGAAATCCAAACCCAATATGCAAATCCAAATTAATACGAAAATACACAAGTATATATAGGGGATTAAGTGTACAGAGGTAAAATACATATATATGCAATCTTGAGGGTGTCCACGTGTCCAACAAATGGACACAAAGTGTCCAAAACCTCACGAACACACTGTATCAGTGAACACATGGTCGTAATGTGTCTTCGTGTCCATTTTGGACACGAAAAACACCTCAATTAGGGTTAGGGTTTACCTTCAGTCTCCTCGCGGTGGTGGAGGAGGAGGAGGAGGACAAGTTCGGTGGTGGAGGAGGAGGGGATTAAGTGTACAGAGGTGAAATACATATATATGCAAGCTTGGGGGTGTCCACGTGTCTAACAAATGGACACAAAGTGTCCAAAACCTCACGAACACACTGTATCAGTGAACACATGGTCGTAATGTGTCTCCGTGTCCATTTTGGATACGAAAAACACCTCAATTAGGGTTAGGGTTTACCTTCAGTCTCCTCGCGGTGGTGGAGGAGGAAGAGGAGGAGGATCTCGCGGTGAAGAGAAGGGAGGGGCTCGCGGTGGAGGAGGATGAGGAGAACGGGCTCGCCGGAGGGAGGAGAAGGGGCTCGCGGTGGAGGAGGAGGATGAGCGGCGCCGGAGGGAAGGGGGTGGCTGTCATCGAGGTCGGGAAAGAGGGGCGGGAACAAAAAATTTGGGGAGAGGGAGAAATGAAAAGTCGAACCGAGGAAACCCTTTTTATCAGAAATTAGCGACGTCCGAAAATACGTCGCCAAGCGTCGGTAATCGTTTAATATTCGGTTACTTAATAATCGTTGCGACGCTAAACGTCGTTGAACTAATAAAACTAGCGACATTTTCCGACAAATCAAGGACGTTGGTTTTTATTACACTAAATGTAGTCGCAATATGTCGCTGTTTGTCGCTACCAACGACGTATTGTGACGCATATTTAGGAGTCGCTAAATCTAAAAATATTAGCGATGTTTTATGTCGGCGTCGCTAATTTCGTCGCTGATATGACTTATTTTGGTAGTGTCGGTGATAGAGGAGTAGGTAACACTCTTCTTGTCTTCCGGAGCTCGAGAGATTTCAAACTCCGGTTCTCCTGGTGGGCTGAATATTACACATCTTCTGTGACAATCTATCAGCGCATGCTGCTCACTTAACCAGTCCATCCCTAGGACCATATCATAGTTGGGTAAGGGCATCACAAGTAAGGGTGCTAAGAATTTGTGGCATGAGATATTTATGGGGCGGTTACTTGTCTCGGTGGTGGGTATGGGTCCACCACCGGTCATAACTCTACATATCATCTTGCTAAATCCCGTAACTAAATGGTGTGCAGAAATGAACTTTGATGATATAAAACTGTGTGATGCATCCGAATCAAATTATGCTAGAGCAGGATGTGAAAACACATAAATAGAACCTGTGATGACATCAGCGGTAGGTTCCTGCTCTCGTTCTTTCTCGTCTGCTGCTAGGACAAAAGCTCGCCCGGTCTTCTATTGATGTTGCCCGAACTGTTGTTGCTGAGTGGGTAGCAGAGCTCTTTGCTGAGTTGCTCCGGTCCGGGTGAATGTTGTGGGGCAGTCCCTCACTTGGTGGGTGATAGACCCACAAACTAGGCAGTGTCCCAGTTTCTTCCTGCAGATGTTCGCCTGATGTCCTGGCTTCTTGCAGAAGTCGTAGACATAGATCTGCTTCTGAGGTGCTCTGTCACTGGTCCTTGCCTGATGATGATGCTGGTGGTGGTGGTGAGAAGGCCTGTTGTTGTTGTTGTAGTTGGGCCTCTTCTGGTTACCCTGGAAGTTGCTAGTTCCAGGATACTCCCTTTTTGAACGAGAAGGCTGGCTCTTCTCCACATCCTGAGCTCGTATCAGAATCTTCTCGTACGTCTTGGCGCCGCCTGCGATCACAGGGGTGCGAATATCTTCCCTTAGTCCATACCTGAATCTCTCAGCACGATCTGCGGGGTCAGCAACAAAGTTCTTGGCAAAGCGGCTAAGTCGGTCGAACTCTGCCGCATACTCTCTAACCGCCATGTTCCCTTGCTTCAGGTCCTGGAACTGTCTTTCCATCTCCCGCAACTCTGATGTTGGGAAGAACTTCCTGCGGAACAACCTCTTGAAAGTGTCCCAGTCGAGTTGCTTGCCCTGGAGTCGGGGTTCATTCCGATACCAGGTGCTTGCTACATCTCGCAGCTGGAGTCCTACTGCTTCGACATAGAGGTCATCGGGTAGTCGAGTGACACTGAGGAGATGCTCTATGCTGTCGAGCCATTCGTCGGCATAGATGATTTCCTCGGTTCCTTTGAAGGGTCGAGGGTCCTGCTTCTTAAAGTTCTCGATAGTGCCGACCTTCACAAAATAATATATCTTCTATCAATTTCAATGGCCTTAATGATACATAAGTTAACTCTTAGATTTATGTTTACCTTAGCAGGCCTTGGTTCCGATTGAGATGCTCCTCTCTCTCGAGGGCAGCCATAGCCGCGTTGTGGGCATTCTCCATGCCTTTCCTCATAATCGCGGTCTGTTCGCGATGGGCTTCAGCTTGGGCTGCGGTCTGGTCGCGATGGGCTTCAGCTTGGGCTCTTTGGGCCTCCAGTACTCCTCATAGCAGGCCTACGAGCTCGGTGGGGTCCACCAGTACTGGTGGGGCAGCTGGTGCGGGCACTATCGCAGGGAACTGCGGCTCAGTTCGGGGAAGTGCAGGTTCTGTCGTTTGTGTTGTAGTAGCGTAAACGGGGGGGGTGGGTGCAACATGGGGACGATCATTCAGTTGCAAGGGAGGAGGGTCCCGACGTGCTTGAGGAGGTGGGGTGTGATTGGTAGATGACACCTCATCTTCAGCAGGGCCGGAGCGGGTGGTCTTTCCTTTGGCCATACTCTGGAAGGTTTAGGATGCGATATAATCAAGGTATCCTACCAGTCTATAATTAGACAAAAATATTTATATATATAATTCGGACCTATGTTGTGACAAATCAATGTTCTAGTGTTCTAATTATTTCTAGATATGTTTACCTAAGTTGTTGTTTTGAGACCTGCATGGGCCACTACTAAAAATATGTCACAACCCGATCCCAAATTATTGGGTCGAACCAGATCATGCCCAGCCTGCACCGTTGTGAGACGGCGGCAGTAAGCTGTTCTATATGCAGGTATTCACAACAACATCTATACATTTGTCAAAACTCGAATATAAGAAAATTTTAAAAAAACTTTTTATTCAACAATTGAAAAGTACAACTAGAAATGAAAGAACTGAAATAAAGTACTGAATTCAAATTAACAAACTCCAATACAATAAAACTAGATAACTGGAAAACAACTAGCTAGACAGTCGGCTCATCAGCCTCTGGTTCTGCGTCCTCCAAGGGGGACTCTGGCAACACCACAGGATACAATACCGGGTCATAGTAGCTATTGTACAATAGCTCAGCATCCTCAATGTCACCTAAAAATGTTGGTCTCCAGTCAGGAGGGAGCAAGTACGAATATGTACCTCATATTTCAAATAATAATGGAAAAGTGCAGGCTAAACAGTTGAAACAATACTTTCCAGCAATTTAACAATTCATTTCTTAAAACAATGTGATTTGAATGTGTAAACGTCTATGACCGGCTTGGGTTGTAGAATAGCATCCTAGCGATGCGATACGGCTTATCCCCGTGTGTAAGAGGGGTAAGCTCGCACAATTATGCAATATGAGGGTATTGGTCATAAACGTTACACTATTCTTCCAATACTCCCACAATCAATGTCAATCAATATTTGAACCCTAGGAGAGGATTCCGTGTAGCAGTGTGGTTTAAACATGCAACTTGACAATTACTAAATAAAATACAAGAAAACATAACCGTAACTTGCCTTTGTTAATGACTGGATCGGGAATGTCGATAACGAGGAGGAAGTCAAGTACGTCTCCGAGATCCTACAGTTGAGAACCTTGACTTAGAACCATAATGAAACCATTCTAGGTGTGCTAGTTACAATCTCTAGAAGCAGACCCTAGTCAGATTTTAAGTTTATTTAATTAACTACCGAAATACGTCTAACGTTGCAAACTACGTTGGTTATCGTTTACTTGGTTAAACCGGTTAATTTAGTTAATTGGGAAAACTAGCGATTTATAGGTTAACTTGTCAAAACTTTGTATTTCATAATATATAAAACTAGACTTTTCTTTAAATGAGAAAAAAATATGAATTGCTAAATTACCAGATTATTTATTGTGAGAAAATTTATTAATTTTCTTTAAAATATATATCCATTTATATTCTACGCGTTTAACGGCGAATCAACATTCCAGAAAAATAAGGAAAAGCTACGCTACACAATACATGGTCACAGAGAAATTAAGGAAAAACTGGGCTTATGCCCTTACAAATTTTTTTACATAAATTAATTAATCCTAAGGCGAGCTCTGAGTGTCGCGAACGGTCCAAACAGTAGGCCGAGGCCCTGCACCATAGATACTAAAAGCAGTACCAGTTCTAAAATAAATTATAATTAAATTAAAAATTAAAGAGTCTCAGACTTGGTCGTACAATCTCATGTTGCGGCTTACGCCTCAATGTACAGGTGACCCTGTATCGTTTACGTTCGCCGAGGCTCATTCGACCGATATGGTCATCGCCTAACTGGTGGTATAAAAACCATAAAATCCAAAAACCAACAAAATCCAATCTATAAATCATTTTGCAAAGACCGATTTTCTTTGGAAAATAGGTTTTATTCAAATTGCTAATTTTTATAAGAAAATTCCTTTTTAAAATATTTCCTGAAAATTTGGGTAGCATCTTCTCTGTAATTGGGACAACCCAATCCTTGGAGGATGCCAACCACAACACAATTTAAATATTCCCAAACCAAGGATAACTCACAGCATAATATTCCAACCAGGAATAACCACCACAATCCAATATTTCCAGTCCAGAAAACTATAGCACAAAAATATATATATATATCAAAATAGAAATACGCCGCTACGTAGCAATAACCGCGTATCACCAAAGCAACGTAAACAAAATATCAAATTTCAAAACGGGATCGGGACCGCGTCATCACAGACTACTTACGGGGAGGGACACAGGGACACAAAATTATACCTCAAATGCTCGGCTAGAGCTCTCAGAGGTAATTATAAAGAAAGAATAATCCACACGACAGCGACACTGGGACAGAAACGCCAGAGGGCACCGCGGGACAGCGGGTCGGGAAACCAGCGGGATAAACTCGGGAATGTTGGAACAACGTCCAGATCCGTGCGCGGAGAGCGGACAGCGGGCTGGGCTGCAAGGAACACGCTGGACAGCGTCCGAACAGCGAACAGTTCCCGGGGACAGCGGGTCGGACAGATCCGATCGTGGACGGGCTAGGGCACAGCGGCTCGGGCGGCGCACGGGATACTGGCCTCGGGTCGAAGTGGCCGGTCGGCCTGGGCGGACGACGACAAAGCGGTCGGGGCTCGGGATAAGCCGGGGCACAGCGACACGCGGTCGACGGGGAGGCGCACGGGGCAGCGCCGAACGGGGTCGGGGGCGCTGGTAGGGTGCGGCCGGCGGGACAGGCCGGCGGGGCGCTGGCCGGGTCGGGGAAGGCGAGCGCGGCCTTGGGAGGCGGACGCACGGGCGGAGGTGGGCGCCGGGAGGCGCTGGCCTCAGGTCGGAGGCACGGACGGAGGTGCCGGGTCGAGCGGCGGCTGGATCGGAGGTGGGCGCGCGGCTAGGGCACGGGACCGAGAAAATTTTGGGGAGAACGGGAATGAAGTGAGGGGGGGAGTTCTGGGTGGTAGTGAAATGGTGGTAATGCTTTAGTGAGAAAGGGAGGGAGTGGGTTTTTAAATAAAAGGGAGAAGAATGAGTAGAGGAAGAGAGGGAGCTGGAGAAAAATGGGGGAAACGACCTGGTCGTGGGGGAAGGCCAGGTCGTGGAAAAGTTTTTTATATATTTTTTTATTTTATTACTCCAACTAATATATATAATATTGGTATATAAGTTCCATGTAATAAAAAATGTTCAGAGGAAGGATCGGAAGACGGGATTCGGGTTCAGCTCGGGGTCGGACCCCGGGCACGGGATCGGGACAGGCCACACAAAAAATCCAATAATTAATTTTTAAAAATAATATTTTCCTGATCCGACTAATATATAATAATAATAATAATAATAATAATAATAATAATAATAGTACTAAGACTAAGATTATGCTACAGTTAAAAGAAATCCAACAATTAATAATTCTAGAAATTTCGGGTTTCACAGCGACCATTTTTTCCAAACTCACAATAGAATTGGAGATGCTCATAATGCTACAATATTGGGAATGAGCGTTTGGCAACAACGTTTCCAAAAAACACATTCACTTTTTCCCTCCATGAAAAAAAAGGGTTTAGAGGAAGCTCGCAGAGGAGGACTCGGCACCGGTGGCGCACGACGGCGGCGGACCGGCTACGCTCGCGCGGTGATCCGATGGCGCACGACGGCGGCGGATCGACGACGCACGTGCTGCAACGGCTCAGCTGGCGCGGGTGACGGACCTGGGACCCACGCGGCGGCTCAGGTGGACCTCCGTCACGAGCTCCTCCGTCGAGAGCTCGTGGACCTCCGCCGCGAGCTCCTCCGGTGCCGAGTCCTCCTCCGCTTTGCTGCGAGCCAGCGGCGGTCTCGAGTCCTCCTCGTCGAGTCACGATATCTGTGGTGGACACGTGTGTCGGATACCCAAAAATTTATTGGACATAGATGGACACAGAAGAGTATGGACACGGTTAAGAAATTACTCTCTAAAAATATTTTACCAAACAGAATCTCCAAAAAAAAATTAAATTATTTTTCAGATGAAAGTTAACCAAACGCAAACTCAGAATATCTCTACTCGAAAAATAACTTTATAACTTTTTTTCAGAAAACTCTTTTCGGAATAAAATTTCAAAAAGTCTATCCAAATGGACTTAGCAAAGAGAGGTTTGTCGTTGATGTGATATGTTAAATACATTTTTGTATCTTGTTGGAGATTTTTCCTTTGTCAAGCAGAACATTTTGAATTATTTTTGTCATCTATAAAATCCAACATCCAAGACAACTTACTCAAGAATTTAATTATATATATATATATATATATATATATATATTATATATATATATATATATAAGGAGCGGATCGAAAGCCCCCTCCGAAAATTTCCTAAAAAAATCCCTCACTCTTGGCCGTAATTTAATGTTAATATTAATGTTAATATTAACATTAAATACTAAAATTAATATTAAACTTAACATTAAAATTAATAAACATTAACATTAACATTAATTAATATTAACATTAAAAATAAAACTTTACTAACATTAACATAATGTTACATAACATACACATTAATAGAACATTAACATTAATATTAACATTAAATTACAGCCGAGAGTGAGAGGGTTTTTAGGGAGTTTTCTAAGGAGGACTTTTGATCCGCTCCCATATATATATAATATATATATATATATATATATATATATATATATATATATATATATATAATATATATATATATATATATATATATATATATACCGAGAGTGAGAGGGTTTTTAGGGAGTTTTCTAAGGAGGACTTTTGATCCTCCCCATATATATATATATATATATAGTTGCATAATTTCTGTTAGTTATTCGGCTTTAGTCGGTTAATGTTTATTAATTCAAGATGGAAATCATAACCCATCTAACTTACAAAAAATTAAAATTCCAACTGATATTGAAATCGACCAAATCCATGGCAGGTTCAATCAACTATGTTCAGTTAATCGTGTACACCCTTACTCGTTAAAATTGCAGACAGGAATGGAATGAAAATCAATCATTGTATTTTTTCCTTTGAAAAACTATAATTGTTATTGATTTTTCTTTCCGATTCTGATGTCTAAATATGTCAAAAAAAATTGAAAAGAAAAATGAATACTTGAAGTGGAAAAATAATTTTTTGTTTGGATGGATAAAATTATTTTCTCTATAATTTTCTTCCATTGGATCACTTTATTTTTCTTTTCAAATTCTTTGACACCTAAACATAAGAAAGTAAAAGAATTTTCTTTTTCAACCACATATTATGCGAACCAAATGAGGCGTTACAGTTTAGCACACTTGGTTTGAAACATACCCATTATATCCCAAGCTCCACTCGACTAGGCTCAATTTTATTGAATCCTTGATCCTATCTAAGTAGTGGATCAACCAGATAACTTACACTTCTAGGACTATTCATACTTGTATCTGTTAGAATTATTTTCCAACTCTGTATTTTACTATGAAATTAAAATAAAAACGATCTAATCGAGACAGACCGATGCTTGAACTTAGTTCAATGTCCTTAAGACAATATTCGTTCCACACTGGTGCTTATGGTTTCATGGCGATTAATTTTCCAGAATAGAACGGTTCTCTCCTTCGGTAGCAGCACTTCACACCACAGAAACTAGTAATGTTTGATGAATGAATTGAGCATGCATTCATTTTTTCAAACACTCATAGGACTGTCCATTATAAGGGATAAAGATGCACAAAATATAAAGAGACATTGTTTGGAAGGGATACACCCTTTCGAACAGACAAAATGTCTGGAAGGGACACAATCTTTCCAACAGAACCCTATTGAAAATTTACTCAAATAATTAAAATATTTTTAATTAATTTTCCAAGTCAATTTTTTATTCATTTTTTCAATAATCCCCACATGTGATTGTGCACAATACAAACAATATGCAGACACAATACAGCCATAATGCACACATATCGTGAGAGAGATCATTTAAAAAGTTATTGTATTAGGATATGTAGCTTTTGGCCTTGAACATTTTCTTGTAAATATTTATCGAGTTTACTAGCTATCCAATGAACATGATGTCTTGAACTGTTTAGCCATAGTTGTAAACTTGAGTCAATAAATATCACACATTTTCCTTTCCGACCAAGATTGCTTCTATTAATTTGTTCATTTTGGTCCTGAACGTTTTCCTGATTTCACAAGTGTTCTTAGAGAATTCAGCCTTATAATTCTTATAGAAGCGGTCCCACTTCTACACTCACATATGTGACTTCCTAATAAGAGTATCATGCTATATTCCACTTGAATTTCAAGTTTTAGGAATCATTAAAAGCAAAACTTACCCTAGTTATTCTTTGTAGACGACACTATTATTTGTAATCCTAGATAATGGTAGGAGTATTAAATACTCGTCAGTTTATTTTGAAATTTCACATAATTAGGTTGTCTCTTTGATCCTAGATCTTGGGATCTCCAGTCAACTAAGTTGGGTTTTTCTTTATGGAATTTCTTTTATCATAGGCTTCAAGCTCATTCCCCTCGATGACTTATATACTTGCTCTTTTTTCAAATCTTTATTGGTGGATCCACATGGTTTTTCTTTGATTTTTCACAATCAATCGTGATTATGCCATTAGAGAGAAGTTTTCTAACGATATTATGACGTCTCTGAATGTGTCTACATTTATCGTTATAAATATGACTTTATGCCCTACTGATAGCAAATTGACTAGCACAATGTATAGAAATTGATGATATGGATTTTGGCCATATTGGAATGTCCTCCAAGAAGTTTCTTCTTTCAAATCACCTTTTAGAAAGACAAAGACAATTCTCACAATTTGAAATATTTATATAAAGATTTCCTTACTTTCAACAATTCATATGAGGTCTTATCCTTTTTTTCTTATGTGAAACCTTATTTAAAAGGTAGTTGGATGTAAGTACAGCTTCTTCTGACAAGGTATCTGGTAGACCCAAAAAAAGAATTCATCATTTCTTTAATTGTCCGACTTTTCACCTTGTCTGATATGGATAAGAGCAGAGATGATCATCTCAGTATTTTTAATACTGGACATTTTGCCTGTTATAATATAGTAGTAACTGTAGTGTCCCGACCCGCACGGTGCTTTATGATGGCTGGTGGGTTCGATGAAGCCTTGTTGGACTTGGAAATATGTGAAGGATCGCTTGGAAGGCTATGCGATCGTGGTGGGAATCGTTTTATTAATGTGAGTAGTGTTGAACCCTTCAAAGATCCTTTAACTTCACGCTTAATAAAAATGATTCTATGTTATGTTGCTTGTTGAGTTGCTAAATAACATCCTGCATGAAAACCAGAAAGATAAAAAAAAAGTTAATCACGTGACCTGAAAAGGGTTGCGAATCATTTTATGAATTGTGTGCTCTGAATCATTTCATGAATTGCGTGCTATGAAATACATAACAGGTGAAGTATAAATTTCAAATAGTTGGGCGGTGAGTTATCGAGCCTTAGTTCGATGAATAGATGGTAACACAGATGTTAAGTCCCAAGAACTGGACAGTGAATATGCTTGAATTATGATCGAGAGAATGTAAGGTATCAAAGATGCAGAAAAGAGATTGAGTAATCAACATTCTATTATCCTGTCACCGATGTAGAATGTTTGGGCAGATGGTAATGTGAAAGTTGGCTCAAGACATATGAGGCAATACGAATGAGAATGATGGCTTAATTAAGAATGGTGGCTTATTTACGTAGTTCTTCTTGTCATGCATTATAATTTTCTTCATAGATAGTTGCATATATTTGCATGGTCATGGACAACTTGTCGACAAAGTGGTTCCTCGAACGGTATTTCGAGGCCTCGAAAATCGATTCGCCCTAGGGGAACCTCGTGCTGGAGTAGTAGCATTGTGCTGAAGTAGTAGCATGGTATGCGAGACCTTCAGTGGGGATAGCTACCTGTACTACAAGGGACGTTGTTATACCCGGAAGACGGTCCAAGATGGCGTGTCACCAGTGAACTTCATATAGATAGGTCCAGTGCTAATGATGTCTTATACAGACAGAGTAAGTTATTACTCAAATATAAGGAAGGATGTTCGCTGTTGGTAAGAATCACCTGAATGGTGACAAATATGATAAATATGCTATTGTTCCTAATAATATCTTGTGCAGGCAGAGAAAGTACCTCTTCTTGCAAGATGATGTCTTCTGTTATATGGAATATAATGTATGGAACAGTGTAACTCAGATGAACTAGTGAGATTGTAAGCCAAATTGGCAAGTTTATTGTAAGTCGAGTCGCCATGTTCGGTTGTAAGCCTAAATGGCAAATATATTCAGTTGGCTATTCAGATGTTGTTGAAATCAGTTATAAACTCTGTATTCAGCTGCAAGTCTTGTAATCTATTACAAATATCAATAATTTTTTTTTATCTTGTTATGACTTTAATTTATCTGCTTTGTTTTGCTGCGATGTCGTTGTTTTCTGAAAAATACCAGGAACTATAATAGTTTTGCCTTGTACAAGTATAATCTAGACTTATACGGCATCACATCCATTATCTAGTTTTCAATCTTTCGGAATCGGGGCGTGACGTAATGGTATCAGAGCACGGCTTTACGTCCTTAGATTCTTATTCGATTTATTTCAAATCAAAGTTGCTCTTATAATGATTCAAAGCTGTTTTCGCGATGACTCAAAAGTTGCTTCCGTGATAACTCAAAGTTGCTTCCACGGAGAAATCAAAGTTGCCTCTACGATGACTCAAAGTTGCTTCCGCGATTATTCAGTGTTGCTTCCAAATTATTCTAAGTTGCTCCCTTGACTGAAAATCTATTGATCCTCCTGATCGTTCACTGGATGTTCCATACAATAAGTCTAAACATGTGAGCTATGATATGTGTATGCTTATTGAATTCTTAATGATACCAAAACAAATAACAATGATGCGATATAATAATAAGTTGGTAATATGTGCTTGATGTTTTAAGTGTGGGATTCATAGAAGTCGATTGTTATGTGATACGCTTATTGAATTCTTAATGATACCAAAAAAATAACAATGATGCGATACAATAATAAGTTGGTAATGTGGGCTTGATGTTTTAAGTGTGGGATTTATAGAATTCGATTGTTATGTGGCAATCGGCAGCGGGTGATGGCATGGTATGTTGGAACAGAATTTTGCATGACTAGTGAATGAGAATCGACAAAATTTTGAGTTAGCTTATGTGTGTTGGCTTGGTTATGTTTCAGATACAATGGAATTAGTTGGTACTTGTAGTCAGTAAAACCACTGCGGGATGGTTAGTCCAATATGAACGTTGGTGTGATACGAAGAGGAATATTGTGTCGAGAATGGCTTGAGCTCTGAGTAGTATATGGCTCTACCCTCTTAATGATAAGATATCCCTTGACCATGTTCATAGTATAGTGATGTTTTACCTGTAAGGTATTGGTCAGTATCGAATCGTAGCTGGGATTATGATTGGTACATGACGGCTATGCATGTCCCTTGATAATTAAGTTCGGATAACTCGATGCGAGATTGTGATGGTTAGCATTATGCTGGGTAATAAGAAGTTAGAAATATGAAATGAATACCTTGGTTGGGAATGGTACTAACTATAGATTCAAGTGATGAATTTAATCAGTTGGGTAAAAGGATTGTAGGCTCAATAATGATGGTGGGATGTTGATGTAAAAGGATTTGGGAGAATAATATGGACCGAATATGGAACGATTTGGAATTGAGTAGATAGAATTGCATGTTGGACACCGATATACTGATGGTGACGTTAGACACTTATCGAATGTTACGAATGATTTAGAAGATGCAAAGAGTTGCATCAACGACCGAAAAGTAGAGAATGGGCTTGAGAAAATAGATGACCTTAGCATGTTGTACAGTTGTGCTTGAGCGAATTAGACGTGTCCCAAAGTAACAAGTTATGACCCTTGATTATATTAAGGCATAGAGAATGAACACTTGTCCCTTAATGCATGAAAGTGTAGATGTTCCGTATGAGAGTCTGGTGGCTAGAATACAAATAAATATGAGGTACAACAAATATAATAGACCCTATCGGTGAATAATGTTGTCGCATAATAATAAGTTGGGGTTGTCATGACCCGCACACCATTTTTTTTCTTTAGGATACGAGACGTGCCCAAGCCAGCCTATGTCGCAGTGTCGGCGGTAGAACGCTGTATAGCCAGAATGCTCAAAATCATAATTTATGCTCATCCACAAAATTAATTTAATTTATAATATTCACAAGTTTTACATTTGCAGAAATATAAACTCGTACAATATTGAAATGAATACAACTCATCTATCTAGCTAATCTCTAGGTTTCGTCTGCAAGTACACTCGTATCTCCCAATGCTAAGTGAATCTACGGCTAACCAGAAAAATATTGGTTTTCAGTCAGGAATGGAACGAGTACAATTCACTGAATACAGTTTCAATATATAAAAATGACTATACAACAGAGATTAGCCTTCAGACATATGATTTGAAAAATAAACACAGAAAGACAAATAAAATAAACAAAGGAAAATAGTAAATAAATACAAAGACAATACTCACTGACTGACTGAAGTACCATTGATATGTGACCGATTTCGGGACAATTATGCGACACGGTCTACACTATCTACACGGTATAAAGTTATACGGTCTACACGGTATAATGCAATAAAGAAACACTGTCTATACAGTTTAAATATAATAATAATCACGGTCTACACGGTATAAATGCAATAATAAACACGGTCTACACGGTATAAGGTCAGATCACACATCGTTGGTACTTCACTTTTCACGGCGCCATAAAGAAATAAATCAACATAAAACTAAAATCACATATCTATCGACTAACAATGATGCATAGTAAAGATCAATACTGAAAACAAGCAATAAACTGTACTCGTCTGTGGTCCTTTGTCGGTGAAACCGATAATCCAAACCACTCAGTGTGCCACAATAGTCAAAACTCGTACAACTGTCTCCAGATACTGAAATAGACATTACCAATGTTCTCAAATTAGCTAGGATTGTCTGTCCTTAAGTCCAATTCTGGACACAGGGACAAAACGGTAATTTTGGGTCAAAACGGTGTCCGCCGTTGGATCCGCTTTACACCGAAAAGCATGCCAGAGTCAATGGTCTCTAAAGTCGTCAAACTATATGTCTACAGATTTATTTTGATGATACGAACCCAACCGTATGTCCAAAGTTGGATTCTGGCGGGCCGTGCACAAAATCGTCCGTTGAGTCGGATCGTGGAGCCCGCTAAACGGCGATCCGATCAACTGTCTCAGAATCGGACCAAACTTGGCATACATGACCAAAAAATGGTACGGTCCTGTTGGCACAAGTTTCGTCTCGATCTGATGTACGTGCACAAAGTAATTAGAAATTTGCACAGAGGCCGATACGGTGAATTTCGAAGGATACACATCAAATTCGTCGCGCACACGCGACCAATTTGAATTCCGTCAAAGCCACACATCCATGAAGCCGTTATGCACCTTTCGATGCTTTTGGTTCGCGATCACGTCGCCCGGATTGACGGGACGCACGTCGTATCGAAGAGTTTTTCAGTATTTCTAAAATTTTAAAAATAGGTTTTTTGCCAAATTGGAAATCCGATTTCTCGACGCACAGTCGACGAAATCCGATTCTACAAAAAGGAAATCGAAGCCCTATAGGTTGTCTAGGACTATCATTAAATAGTTTTCAAATTCTGTTAATAGGTTGGCCACGAACTGCCTTCTAAGTTGGGGTCCAGAAAACAGTTTTAATACTCTATTGTTTGATAGTTTTTCCTGAAGTTTCAGGAATTTCTATAATTTATTTAATACAAATCACACAATTCTAGTTGAAGGGAAGGATAGGGGTTCTAGACAACACGTCAAAATTTACAGAAGTGAATTTCGTCGAGAGTTCATGGAGAAAACGTACCGTGAATTTGCTGTCATAGTTGCGGCTGTCACTGTTCTGTTTATGTGCGGCCGGCGGTGGCCCGCGGCGGCACGCACGCGTGGGGGGTGCACCCATTTATAGGGGTCGACGGGCGTAGGTGTTAGTGTAACACCCATATTCGGAATACGTATTTTATCAGGCGTATACGTATTTCGGACCTGTATTTTATTTTCTCGGATTTTGGCCTGTACTTGTAATTGACTTGACTTGCGGATTTTGGATTTCTCGTAATTGGGTTTTACCTGGCTTGGTTTTATGTTGTGGAGAAGGTTGGTTTGGTTTGGTTTATTTTGCATTGGAGCACCTTAGCTAACCTCCACCCTACACTCAACTTATCCTCCACTATTAAAATCCCCACCTAACACTCTCTCTCTTTTCATTACTTTCCTCCATTAATTCTTCTTCCTCTCTCCTCTACACAACACCATCACACATAGGCAAGTGCACCTTGCCACCACATGAGAACCACATTTTATTTGTTCATTAGCTAGATTAGGCCATGATGATCAACATTAGTGCTTGACATTTTGTGATTTGGAGTCTCCATTGTTCTAGATCTAGGTTTTAACTATTTTCGGATTTACATGGTTTTGATCTATTTTGGTTGGATTTTTGTGGGTTTTGATGCTTTCATGTGGAAGAGAATTCAATTTTACTCAAGTTAGACCCTTGGAAATCTAGATTTGGTTTTGATTTGACCAAGATATGAAGATTTGAACTTTGGTGTTATTGAAGAGTTCCTCTCGGCCTGGAGTAGCAGACTGCAGCCTGCGCTCTTTAGTGCAGTGCTGGACTGCGCATCCTCCTCTCGGTCTGCGCTCTTTAGCGCAGCGCCGACCGCGCAGCTTGCCCCATAGTGAACTGCGCTCAACCCCAGCGCGCAGGGACTCTTGCGCAGTCTGCTCATGCGCAGTCCGCTCATGCGCAATCTGACCCATGCGCCATCCATCCCCACGTACTTCACTCATGCGCAATCTGACTCATGCGCCATCCATCCCCGTGCACTTAACTCATGCGCAATCTGACCCCTGCGCCAACCAACTCAGCGCAAGCCGACTTCTGCGCAGCTCACTCCTGCGCAGTTGGCCCCTGGCGCATTTGACTCCTGCGCAACCCGACCCCAGGGACCCTTGCGTAATCTGTCTAATCATGGAGAATTGGTTTATTTTTCCTTAAGCTTGGCTCTTCTATAGCCCTGTATATTAATATTTTATTAGATATTTTACGCCCATTTTATATCCTTACGCCTTTTGTCATGAACTTGATTTTACTTAATATGTTTGGAATGACTATTGTACATGGCATGGTATGACAAGGAACTAGCATAAACACAGTGACCCGTAGTGGTACACTCCTGACATGACCAACCAGACATGATAGTGGCCCGTCGTGGCGCACTCCTGACAAGTACCCTGACATGATTTATCTTGATGCTGTTGCGACGGCTAACTTGACTCGTATAATCAACTTGACACCGTGGGTTCCTGCTTGCTTGCTTGTGCAATCCACTTGTCTTATCTTGCATCATGTCTAGGACGTGACTCCCTGGTTCCTACGGTCAGGGATTCATACTGAATATGGATTAGGCTAATGACTAGATCAAACTATAGTTCATGGAGAATTTCCAGTCACAGGCAATCTCATTATCTGGGCGCTCTTAATTGGACTTGTAGCTTGCCGACGAGTAGAGCACATTTCCAGCGCACTGTCATGTGTTGCACCCTCTAAGTCACCTAAGGGTACATCGTCTCTGGGGCGATGTACCCAACCATACTCTCAACCCGCGGAAGGATAACTGGATGGTCTGCAGGGCTTGGGACTAGGAAATTCTCATTACATCTTGTTAGTAATTAAGGCTTGTGATAATCCTAGTTAGTTAAGTAGTAAGCCGTAGTAATACTTGGCCGCATTATGAATGGATGGAGTCCAGCCTTGTCTAAGTCATGTCTAGCCCCTGTACCTGGAACTCTTGTACATGCTTGTTTACTTATCTCTAACAATAAATGGGTAGAGACAGTGCTTTCAGGCGAATGGTTACAACCTCGGTCCTTATCTGGTTTAAGGGTTGTAACTTGGCTCCCGGATGGTCCCACGTCACTAGTCGTTTATTGTCCTGTTGCACTCTTTATTACTTGTACCTTCTTCCATTTCTTTTCTTATGTTCTGATATGCTGGCTTTTATTCTTATTTTGTGGCCTCCTTTGTGGCACTTGCTCTTTCTGGGGTTTGACCCAGCTGGTTTTGTGGCCAGATTTCGGAGCAGCTCCCGAGGATCTTCCGAACCTCCAGCCCGATGGTGGCGACTAGAAGGAACCCGGGCTACGAGTGGGTTTTCTATTTGTTTCGCTCACTCTATTGTAAAGTTATTCTTTTGAGGCGTTTAGCCGACGAGCACCTGTTAGCTCGATGCACTTTACTTACTGTCTGCCTACGGGCTGTAAACATGATTGACAAATCCTAGGGTTGATCATGTATGACTTAACTCTTGCTAGTCCTAGCATTTTGTACGACTAGCTCATGATCAGCTGATATGTAATATTTGGGACGCCTTTTATTGTATATTTGGTGGTCAAACATCTTGTGATCATATTACTTGCTTGAGATTGAGACAATAGGCTTGACATAAGAGACCGTTGGCTTGTAGTAAACCCTCATAGACAGCCGTGACCGTGAAGTTGAGATGTATTCTATTTCAATATTATGTACGCCCCCGCTCTCCAGTATTCTGGTTCTGGGGCATGACAGTTAGGGTTTGGGTCTCGACCTCTCCCTCTCGGTTGCGATCGAAACATATATACAGCTCTCGGCGGTTTCTCAAGGTTGGGTTGATGAATAGTAGCCCATAGGTAGTTTCCATATAAGTCCCTATATCTTTAGTATTTGCATCTGGGTCCCTGTGGTCCTTTTGAAATTATAAATTACAAATAAAACTTATTCTTTTATAAATAAAAAATAATATATATATATATATATATATATATATATATATATATATATATATATAGATATATATATATATATATATATAATATATATTATATTATCTCTTTATTTTATATATTTATAAATTTTTTTTTATATATATATTTATAAATAATATCTTATATATATATATATATATATATATATATTATATATATATATATAT
>JANAVB010025943.1:0-72903 GCA_029216955.1 Iris pallida
TGTTTAAATAATACTCGGGGATTAACCCGTTCCTCTAACACATTTTTTGTGCAAATGAAGAAGAAAAAGTAATTAGGAAGAAAAATGAATTGTTAGATCGAGCCTACAATAAGATTCGAGAAGTCGTGGAAAAACCTCATCCTCCATTCATGTAACTAACGGTGGAATAAAAATTGGAGCTCGGCTGGACTTGAGTGGGCTAGGCACGAGTGACTCGTATAGGAGGGGGGGGGGGGGGGGGGGGGGGGGGGGGGGGGGGGGGGGGGGGGGGGGGGGGGGGGGGGGGGGGGGGGGGGGGGGGGGGGGGGGGTGGGGGGGGGGGGGGGGGGGGGGGGGGGGGGGGGGGGGGGGGGGGGTGGGGGGGGGGGGATTCCTATGTGATTCATCTATATATGGTTATATAATATTTTTTTTTGAAGCAATGGGTAATTGTGGCGAACTCGTCTCCACTGGGGCTCGAACTCCGACCACTTGGGTCGCATACACTATCTTAACCACTAGGCTAGAGGTCATTTGCAAATTGTGGACATAACAAAGTAGGGATTCGAACTATGAACCTACGCCAACCAACAAACTATATGATTATATAATATTGGTTATATATATATATATATATAATATAATAAAACTATATATTAATCTAGATAGTTATTTAGTTATTTATTATTATTTTTTAATTTATTTAAATGGTGATGATATACACGGCTTAGACGGCTCACTTTTGAGCCTTTTTGAAGCCACTTGATATATATATATATATATATATATATATATATATATATATATATATATATATATATATATATATATATATATAGTAAATACTTTGGTTTCTAGAATTTAAACTCAAACAAGTAAGAAAAATGCTCCCATCTTAACCATTTAAGTTAGAGTTATTTAATTATAAAAAAATTATTAGGTAGTTAAATAATTAGTTAATAGTTTTAAAAATAATTAATAGAGTATCTACAAACGGCTTAGAGGACTCAATTTTAAACTGTTTCTACGCCACCTATAGCCATTGACCGCTAGCTCAAGTGGTTAGTGTGGAGGCATGTGGCCCTTGTGGGCGAAGTTCGAATCCCATTAGGAGCAATTTCGAAAACTAATTACCATATAAGTGGTTAATTAGTATATATGAAACTGATAAATGGACTAACTGTTCTCCGAAACTTTCAAGCTGTGTTTGGTAGGAAGAAAATTGGAAGTGATATACTTTTTTTTTTTTGTTTTGTATGGAAAAAAAGAGGAAGGAATGAAAATAAAAATTTGTATGGAAAGAAAAATGGAAGGGGCGAAAATAAAAATATAGACTTTACTAATTATATCTCCAACTAACAATATTTATTACCGTTTGACTTTATTGAACTATTTTAAAATAATATAATTCTTTTATGGTATAATTATATATTAAGATGAGTATCCACTTTTTCTTCCAGTTTTTCTCCCACATTTAGACGGATTGGTTTTCTTAGGTTAGGAGAAAAAACTATTACCTCCAATTTTCCTTCCATTCATTTTTTCTTCTGTACCAAACAAGAAAAAATTTATTCTGCTTTTCCCTTTTTCTTCATCTATTTTCCTTTCTTCTACTTTTTTTTCTCGTACCAAAGTCTAGCATATATTTTCGAGGTTTTATCTAGCTAGAATTATAAAAAACTAGAATAAAAAAAGAGAGGTTCCATTTGCTGGTTTTGTTAAAATTAATCATGAAAAAACAACAGAACGTTCAAGTCAAAACACGAACCATATTAGCCCTTAAATTTTCAAAAATTTCATCTTAATATATGGTTTGTCCAAACATGTAGCTATTAATTTTTTTTTTTGGTCCTTTAGAATTCCTAAAATTATTTTGGAGAAAATACAATTTAGTACATCTTTTGTCATCGAAATATGTAATTAAGGACGATGTTCCTCTGAACGTAAAGACAGTAGCTACTTGTGAAAGAAACAAACAGGAACAAGGAGACAAATGGTGAAAGTGAAGAATGGAAACATGGAGGTCCATATGGCACTTGTGGATCCTAGTCTAACTTAGCTAACACAAGCAAGCAAAATCCAACATGCATGAAAAGCAAGAATCTAACATGCATGAAACAAAGCTCACCTGTCCGAGCGTGGCATTCCGTATAGACTAGACTAGCTAGCGAACACATGGAAAGCAAAATCCAACATGCATGAAACAAATTAAGCTCACCTGTCCGAGCGTGGCATTCGGTATCTTCTCGATGAGCTTGCTCTCGAGCTCTTTCCCCATTGGCGCAGCCCCTGACATGATCATCCTTATTGAAGACAGATCATAGCGGTCGACCGTGGGGTTCTTGGTGATCTCAACTACAATTGGCGGGACGAAGGGGGCGATCGTCACCCGGTGCTTCTCCACCAGCTCCATCAGCTTTTCTATGTCGAACTTCCTCATCAGCAGTATCGCAGATCCGGCCCTCAGTCCGCAGAGCAGCACCGAGTTCAGGCAGTATATGTGGAACAGCGCAGCACGCACACGATCACGTCCTCCTTTCTGAAGTAGAGGTTGGGGTTCTCGCCGTCCACCTGCTGCGCCACGCTGGTCACCAGCCCCTTGTGCGTCAGCATCACCCCCTTCGGGAGCCCCGTCGTCCCAGAGGAGAAGGGAAGCGCCACCACGTCTTCGGGGTTTATATCCACTTCCGGTAGGCCGCTCTCGTCCGCGGAGCTCAGCTCCGAGAAATGTACGCAGCCTTCAGGAACGCTCTCGTCGATCACGACAATCTTCACGTCATCGCTGATCTGCGCTTCTCTCACCTTGCTCACGTTGCAAGACTCCGTAATGATCAGCCTCGCCCCCGCGGAGCGAGCCTGCTTGTGAATCTCGGCGGGGCCGTACAAGGGGTTGGCAGTAGTCGACACTGCGCCGAGATAGGATGCGCCGAGGAAGGAGAAGACGAACTCGGAGCAGTTGGGGAGGAGCAGCATGATGACCTGCCCCTGCTTAATGCCGAGGAGGTTGAGACCGGCAGCGACTTTACGTGAGGCGAGCTCGACGTCGGCATAGGTGAGGATGGCCCCGGTGGCGCCATCAATTAGGCAGGGACGGAAGAAAAATCGTCGATGTGCTGGAAGCAGTAAGAGTGTAACGGGAGGTGGTCGGGGACGTAGATGTCGGGGAGCTTGGACCGGAAAAAGGTTTCCTTCTCGGAAGGGATGGAGCCCATCGAAAGAACAAACTAAATTTTAGTTTGGTTCGGTTTGGCTTGGTTGTCCTAACTCGAAGAAGAAGGTGGGAAGTAGGGGTGGTATTATACTGGTGAGGGGAGTTGGTTGGTCAGTTTGGTTGGAAGGGACATGATTGTTATTTTCATTAATTCCTGAGGCCAAAATCCCAACTTAAAAAGCTTGTGCGGTTGGTGAGAAGGTTGAGTGGTTGACTGAGACCAAATTGATTGAGCACACGTAGGATTCACCTAACATTAAAAGAGGCACGCGCACTCGAACCGGCTTAAACCGGTCCGGATCGATTTCACCTACTACAGTCCGGGTGAGATGTGCGCTGACGTTAGGGCTACGCCAGTCCTTCTTCGTGGATGCAATACAATACTGTTTTCTTAATTGTAGACGAGAATTCGGATTTATAGACGTAATTGATGGAGCACAGGTGTCGGTGATAATTTATTTGGATATTCAAATTACTCTTACAACATTCATATATTTATTCAAAAATCCTATAGAAACTAACGACTTCTTAATTTTAAAAACTCCGATATGAAAAGTCATTAGATTATATGCTTCTCATATCTGATTTTTCAAGAAATTAAAAAAATGAGTACACATTCAATGTTAATTAAATCCAAGTGTCACATTTATATTGTAAGCTCTTATTGTGAGTTCTTATTTGAGTTTATGTAGTCGAATTCATATTTAATATTCTAGCTGTCCACAAACAAGCTTTAGCTAGAAAATCACGTACGTGTGGAGAGAATTGCATCATTGGAGATTGGTAGATCACTTATATGCGAAGAGAATTGCATCATTGGAGATTGGTAGATTGAAATTTGTTTTTGTTTTTCTTTTGCTTTAGCAAATTTGACAATAAAGTAGCCACACATTCATGTACTAGTGTAGAGAATTTCATCGTTGGAGATTGGTAGGTTGGAATTTGTATTTTTTTCGCCACAAATTTGACAAGCGAGCATTCTTTTTTCTTTTTTTTTTTCCTTCTCCAAATTTACTTCCATTGCCAAGTTTGATTTTTGTGATACATATCATGAGTCGACTATTGCAAAGTCATCTAGCAAAATATTGCATGGATCGAACACACATCCAATAGAGGGTAGAAGGAGAGAAGTGTTTGGATAACTCTGTCGGACTAAAAGAATCGTTTGGAATATGAGTACTGAGATTTATTTTACTTTGCACATGGCTAACTATACGTCCAACATAAGGGTTAAAGGTGTGTTTGGTACAAGATATATTTTTATTTTCATAAACAAAATTAGTGCTAAGAAATTAATTAAAATATTTCGTATGGGTTATAAGAACTTATTTTCAAAAAACAAATCTTTAATATAGGTGGATACTTTTATTTTCCATGGAAATAGATAATGTCTCAGTCAGGTATGGTTCAATTTCGAGTCAGTTATTTTTGTGTCAATTAGTTCAGGTTCGATTCGGATCGGGTCGAATCCGAGTTGAGTTCAGGATAGGTCGAATAAAGTTCAGGTCACATAAGGTTCGGGTCTGAGTCGGGTTCTAGTTGAGTCAGGTAGGATCCAGGTCTAGTTGGATCAGGTGTGATTTCAAGTCTAGTCGAGTCGAAGTGTGACTTAGGTCCATTCGAGTTGGGTTGGCTCGAGTATGGCATCAAATCACATTGATTGGGTTTCGGTCCACTCTAAGTCAGATTGTGTAATCTCTCCCCCTGATTTGTCCCAATAATCTAGTAATTTATATAACCTAAGCAAATTTAACCAAGTATATATATATATATATATATATATATATATATATATATATATATATATATATATATATATATATATATATATATATATATATATATATATATGAAAGTATGTGTATCATTATATAAATAAATGTAAGTACGTATATAAATATAGTATACATAATTTATTTCATAATATAGGAGTTAGTATATGTATAAATATATGTAATATTGTATTGTAGAAGCATAAAAAAAATCTAAGATCAAATGATAGTTCTTAGGAGTAAAAGTGTGCCACTCTCCGAAAGAGTGTATCATGGTCCATGTGGGTCATTTACGGGTAGGAGCCCTGTGCGCATAAGACATGGGCTGCTACTCAAGATTGAAGACCAAAGAGGAATTACGCCATCTTTTAGGTGCAGCAAGGCTCCATACCTAAAAAGAGAAATCTATGGTTGACGAATCATCTACACATAAAGAGAATCTACGGCTAAGAGAAGCCACGCAGAACAGTCATTTCATATTCTCATTAATGGTGACAATGTGCACATTGAACAAAAGGGCTATGACAATTCCTTTGTGTTTGCCATCGAAAATGCTATAAGGTTTTTTTGAATAAAACTTTGGTATTTCAATTACAAACAGAACAGTATACAATGTAGGACTTAGACGTAGTCATAGGAGTACACTTTTGTTTTTATCTGAGAACTGTATCGGTGGAGCGAGTGATAATGCGTTGACTCCGTTGACGATCTGACGACGATCTTGAATCCTCTGAAAGTCTGGGATACTCTGGATGCCGGAGCGTTTGGAGGAGAAGTAGACGTTACGTGTCTTTTCTTGTCTCTGTATGTAGATATGATGATCTGTGTGTGTGGATGATGGAATGATCCTTCTATTTATAGGCAGCAGACTGGTATGCTTATGCACGCATATATAGGATGCGCCTGTACGTAGGAAAGCCACGTGGCTGATGCTGTGGGGCGCATGGACGATGCGTCCTGAGTTGAAGCTGAATATTGTTTGAACTGCTCTGTTGGGCTGCGATGGAGCTGACACGCGACAGTTGTGGAGATTCAATTGTTACTGAGATCTTGGTTGGTTAGTACCCATTCGTAGACAGAATTGAGTCAAATGACATGTGGCGCGTGTTCATGGCTCAAAGATATTAGATTTGGTGGAGGATGATCTGTCGGAATGCGCCTAGGATCTGGCGCATGGGACAACTTGGTCTATGACTTTCAGAGGTCACAGACAAGTCTGGGTGCATGGCTTCTGAGGTGCATACAGAGCTTCGAGTGCATGGCTGTGGAGGCACATACAAGGACTTGGCTTCTGTCATTTGGGATCAGGAGTAAGTCAGGGCGCATGGCTTTTGAGGCACATGCAGACTTCTAGGCTCATGGCTGTGGAGGCGCATGCGAGTGATCGGCCAGCCACGTGGCAAGGACAGTTGTAGCCAACAAAAGTAAGTAATGATGATGCTAACGTCTGCTGCTCTTCGTTTTCTGCAAAAAGCTGCCAAGCGTTCAGTCGTCGGGGAACGTGCTGCCAACTCTGTCACATAGTATTAAATGTTTGATGGGTGACGAGTTGAAGTGGGTGCATCAGTTTGTGCCCCACTAGGTGCATGAGTCTATGTCCCATCGGTACAGAGCGTATGGTACTGACGGTGCATCTGCCATATGGTGCAGCCTCATTGGTCTGTCTTCGAGGCGTTAATGGTTGTTTTGACTTGGCTGAATACGAAGAGGCAGGTTCATCATCATTAATGCAAATTCATTGTATAGAATATGAGAAGACTGCCACTTGGCGCATGGGTGAGGGTTGTCTCGGCCTATAAATAGCTTTGTGAAGCATTTGGCTTCCTCTCATGGAGATGAACTCGATCGGTCCCTTGCCTCGGTGAGTTATTGATCTCCTCGTTCGCAGAAGCTTCGACGACGAACTCCTTCCGAAGACGAAGATGTGTCGAGTTGGTTTATTCACCACCGGCTCTGTTTTCGTACAAGCCTGTGAAAGTGCCTGTTGCATCCAAATATCGGGATCGTCGTGACCCGACACAGGCTGAAGGTGCCTGTTGCATCCAAAGATCGGGACGATCGTGCCCTAATTTTTGTTATGCTGGAAGAGCCGCAGATCGGGGCTATCGTGCCCTGATTTTGTTAGGCTGGAAGAGCCACTCCTCCTGCTAGAGTGCCCGTATACTGACGAGGAAGTGATTCGCTCTGACTATGCATAGGGATTCGCCCACGCTGAGATGCTGGAATGATGCGCCTGGCTGTAGCACTTGAGTGATCCGCCTGGCTATAGTCTTTTAGGATTTTCTTTCTCTTTGTAAAAGAATTCTCCTTTGTAAAAGAGTTTTAGACATGTAATAAAATTTTATATGACATAAAAGCCTCATTTTTATGTCTCTACTTCTTTGCTGTTTTTTGCTGTGCCAAATGTTCTATTTCCTAACGTATGTTGATTTTTGGCGCATGTGAGTTAGGGCACATAGGAGTTCTGGCCTTAGATGTGCCTAAAATTCCATGTTTCTACAAGACCTCTTCAAAGTTTTCAAAACTTTCTGCCAAGTTTTAGAATACTTTTAACAAGAAGCATGGATAGTCGTTGTTCTGGACGCATGTCCTCGTCTGGGCGCATGGCGCTTCTGGGCGCATGACCGCTCCGTGCATTGCTGTGGGGGACGCATGCTCTTCTCGTTTTTAACGCAAGAAGATAACGCTTCGAAGTTTGAAAGATTAATGATAATCTTTTGAAATATATGCCGCCGTCAGTTTCACGAGACCCGAAGAGTTGTGCTGACGTCAGCTTTTATTGGTTCACGTGCGTGGTTCATGCCTATAAATAGGCATCTACGAGGGAGAGAATGAGTCTTCTACTTTTGTTTTTCTCCTTCTCCTTCTTCCTCTAGAGTCTTTCGAAAACCCTAACTTCTTTAGAGAGATGGCTCCTAAGACTCCCCGTGGCGGTGCTGGCAGAAGAAGGGGAAAGGATAAGAAACCCGTGGAGGTCGACGTGGAGGACATCCCTGTCGTCGCAGCGACGCCCGTCGACGTTCGGCCGATGGTGATCAGTGGGTGATCCTCTGCCTTGGTGTTTTTACTTCGTTGCAACACTGTTGGGGCACGTGGGTATGACTAGAATGAGTCGCATCCCGATGACACGCCTAGGTTTTTCAAATGCTGACGCGCATGGACTCTGTCCTGATGATGCGCCAAAGCTCCTTCTCGTCGATGCACATGGACTTAGGTCCTGATGATACGCTGAAGCTTCTTTTGCTGACGCACATGGACTTAGGTCATGATGATGTGCCGAAGCTTCTCCACTGACGTGTATGGACTTAGGTCTTGATGATGCGTCGAAGCTCCTTTTGCTGACGTACATGGATTTAGGTCCTGATGATGCGCTGAAGCTGCTTTTGCTGACGCGCATGGACTTAGGTCCTGATGATGCTCCCAAGCTCCATTTGCTGACGTGCATAGACTTAGATCCTGATGATGCGCCGAAGCTTCTAACTGTGCGCATGGGTTTCGACCCAATTGATGCACCAGATGCATTGATGCTCCTCAGATGCTTTGTTCGAGCTTCTAAGTCTTTTGCTAATCTTTTGATAGGATTTTAGTCTCTTTGGCTGACTATTTTATCTTATTTGTGTGACAGTATTGATGACCATCCCTTTATTGACTGAAGTCCTTTCAGACCCTACGCTCTGTTAGATGGGCTTGGACTTTAACGAAGAAGTTGTCAACCAGGCCAAGGCTGCCATTATGTTGGACCAGCCTCCGGAGAGGATGACACAAATCAGAGATCAACATTTTACTTTTTTTCAACTCATAATGGAGAGTGGAAAACTCAAGTCTGTTGAATCTGACAATGTGACCTTCTTAAAACCCGAGTTCTTGTTTGGTGACCGTTTGATCTCTATCGAAGCGAAGGTGTTGAAGGTCAAAAAATATTGGTTCTTCACAGCGAGGGATGTGAACATGTACAATCAGAAAGTGGAGCGTCAATTGCCCCTGACGGCTTTTCATAGTCTTGCTTCCAAGTGGAGGATGAAGGGAGAGCTTACTCCATCCTAGGGAGGGGCAGTGGCAGGCACCATCCGGATCGATACCACATCCAACCAAAAGGATACCTTAGCCGCTTCGCGAGCCGGAACCTCTTTTCTTTTGCGAACTCTGCGTCCTGGGAGTATATATAGTGATGTTCCTTCTAACACTTTCGTCTTTAGTGCCTTGACCTTTGTCAACCGTATGCTGGGGGCCAAGATCTCGTACCTAAAAGGGGAATTTCGGGTCGAGGGCTGGTGCCAATATGTGCAGAAGTGGGACGAGTTGACACTTTGGGTTCTGTCGAAGTTTAAGACTGAACTCAGGGAAGTTGGTCTGACTGCTGCACTCCGTGCTACTCAGGCGGGCATAGATATAAACCAACCTATGTTCCTTGCTCTCCTGAAGACACTCATATCGGCACATTCTTCACTCCCGTAGGGGAGGTAGGCTTGGCACTACATGAGATGTACGAGGTCTCGAAGCTTCCTTGGGGGTCTGAGCCCTATGAGGAGTACTTGCCTACGAATGAGGAGCTCCTGGCCTTGGAAGAGAAGAATTCTGAGATGATGGCAGTCTTCAAAGAGGTGGCGAGCCATCATTACTTGGCCCAGAGGAGGGACAAAGGTAAGGCACAGCCTCATGTGACTGCTTGGAGGGATTATGTCTTCAAGCAAGACATGACGAACCCTTCGAAGGTTTGATTTGTTACTCCTCAGGGGCTTACCAATGCAGAGGTGCTTGCTAAGATGACTAGATCAGCGAACAAAATTCTCGTGAAAATGAGAACCAGGAGCCATCCGACCACATCTACAGTTGCGTCTAGTATTGTGTTCACAGAATGTCTCCAAAGGCAGTGCTGACGGCCTATCTGATGATATGGCTTCGAGACCATGTGTTTGATGGTGGATCTGGCTCCGTGGAGAGGGTGACCAGAAATCTCATCTTGCCGGCTGTGAAGCTGGTCGTTGGTCATCCTTTGGCCTTGCTTCTCACTATGGTATGTAACCTGAAGCAGGGTCTGAGGTAATTTGTAGGTAATGTGGTTCACGAGTTGTGTAAGAAGGGCAATTTCTCTCGTACGGAGCTGCTATTTCATTATCTGATGGGATGGTTGATCTTGCACCATCCAAATACAATGACCCCTGGCCCGGAAGAGGAGCATGTGGCTGGTGATACCTTTATCCGCTGCTACTACAGAAGGAAGTGGCTGCATATAGGCGTTCCAGTTTGTAGGAGGGTTCTGTCCTACCTCCAAGGGTGGGAGATCACCAAGGTCGCCCCAAATTTCCAGGGCTGTAAAACGGAGGAGGAGTTGGAAGACTCTGGCGAAGATGCGATCACTTTGCCAATGTGGGGGTTCCGTTGGCTGCAGAGCATTCGGCCTTCCCACCTAGTGTATCGGAACAAGAATCGTTGTTTCTTAGAACTGTACCTGTCGAATCATTTTGCCCGCCAGTTTGGCTATACCCAGTTGATGTTGAGAAACCCCAGTAGTTGTTTGGGGTTTGTTGGGAGTTTGTTAGATGGAGCATGAGGTTGGCTATATTACAATACCAGGTACACTGGAGTGTGTTTTACACTGCCGATTCATAATCCTCGGCCGCATATTTTGCTTTCTGTCGTGAAGCTCTATTGTGTGATGAATACTATTTCCCCTGGGTATGACCGGAAGACCAGTTTCATTATTGGGATGCAACTTGAGGCATCGGAGAGTATGCTGGCGAAGGCTCGGGCGTATCGTCCTCCTGACGTGGCAGCTTTTAGGGCTGCTCCTACAGTACCAACGGGAGGTTCTCAAGAGGAACCCACGGCAAGTCAGCTTAAGAGGCGTGCTTTGATGGAGGCAGATTCATCGGCTCCAAAGAAGCCCAAGAAGATGTTACCACTAAGGATGGGGGCATAATACCGCCTTCGGCGGCACCAACAGAACCAGCTCCCGTAGTGGTATGTAAATTAGCATTGGTCCGATTCGATTTTTTCCTCTTGTACTTATACCTCTTTTCTTTGCAGGAAGCGTTGAAGAAGAAACCCAGTCTTCGAGGCCGGGTTCAAGTAAACAGAAAGAGGTGGCGAGCTTGTCTGATGAGCGTATCCCTCCGATTGTGTCATCTCCCGTGGAGGAGACTTTGAATGATGCTATTCCGATGGAGGTTCTGACCTCTTTGGACCGGGCCGGAGATGATGCTGCTGATGTAGCAGCACCTAAGAATGTTGATCCCTCTCCGTCAATTGGTCGGGAAGGTGAAGCAGAGTCTTCACAAGCGGTGAAGAAAACAACCGTGGGGCCCCCTAAAACTGGTACGGGGGACCCGAAAGAAGTTATCGGACAATACCCTCCGGGTGAGGAGGAAGAGTGGGACTCGTCTTGTCCGGATGACGCCCCAAAAAAGATGTTGAGAATGTTGAGGAGGACTCCATGACGGACGAAGAAGAGCAGGCTAAGGAGTCGGGAACTGAGCCCTCTCAGAAGAATGGTGTAGGAGGACCGGCTCTGCGGGGAGTTCCACCGTCGAGTTCTATTCCTGTCCCAGTGACAGAGACTGAGGTAGGGGAAATGACCCGACTGCCGAGTCCTACTCCCGTTCCAAAAACCGGTGGCGACGAAGTGGAAGTGACTCATCTGTCGTGTCCCACTCCGACTTTGATTGAAGAAGAGGTGGGAGGGTCCACTCCTCCTCCAGATACTGGACTTGACCCTCCGTCGAGGGTTGAAGAACTGTCCAAGTTGCAGTTTTTGCTTCAAGGTCTGTTGTGGCGGACCCGGATATTATGGGGCCCTCTAGGGCCGGTTCAGACAAGGGCAAAGGCCCCATGGTGGAAGACACCCCCTCCGTTCCTTCTACTTGGGGGACAGTGTTGGGTCCCTCCAGAGACTCAGCTCCGGCAGTTGGTGGTTCCATCGACATTGTTGGTGAGACAGAGGTCGTGAATACCGAGGCTCCGGCCTTGAACCCTGAGGGTACGACGACTGAGTCTCCTATGAGCCAAGCGGTGGCTACGTCAGCGTCAGATATGAAAGCCTCTGTAGGGTCAACTGCTCTCCCGGCTCATGTAGTAGCTCCGACAACTCTTGCTATAACACCTCAAGTGTTGGCCGATGTAGATGAATATATAAAGTTCATCGTTGAGGCCGTATATAAGATATTGAGGAGGGGGTGTCGGCTGCGCTGGACGAAGGCGGGAGCTTCACGACCGCGAAGGGCATAGCACTCTCGTATATCAAGCTGATCCGATGTCACCAGGGCCATGACCATATGGCTGAGATTTTGAAAGCTTCTGTCACTAAGCTCGATCATCGTCTTGCCGAACTCCAGAATATTCGGCGGAATGATTTTTTTTGCTTTGATCGAGGAGGAGTAGAGCAGGCTAGTGGCTGCAGTTGATTCGGCCTACTCTGACACCATGGCTATCTGGGAGTAAGAGTTGGCCGATGCTGAGGCCAGGGAGCAGAGGTTGTCCTCGTCGATCGAGGAAAGGGCTAATCTGCAAGAATATCTGAATGTCAGCATAGCGGAAGTTGATGCTAAGATTCGTCTCCTTCAAGGACAGCGGGCTCAGCTTCTGGCCGACTTTGAACGGGCACAGGCTGAACACGTCCAGCTTAAAGAATAAACGATGAATTTTACTCGCCATGTGGCCTTCCTGATCCGTCAGAAGAAGAAACTGGACGATAAACACACAGCTGACCTTGCTTCTGAGGCTAGACAAACGATGCACCATGAAGCCGAGCATCGCATTTTGGCGATTGTGGAGACCAAGGCTGAAGACTTGAAGCGTCGAATTGATGAGCTGTCCGCTGATCCTTAGTTTCTTCGTCCTTTATTTGGTTACTTTTGGTTAGAGACGTATCTGTCTCTTTTTTTTGTTTTTTGTTTGGTTTACAAATGTAGTCCTTCTACTTCTTATTTTAAAGAAATAAAGAACTTTTTACTTTTGTTCATTTTTTGTGACTTTTGGTAGACATATTATCTTTTGCGCACCTTGGTTTTTATGTACAGATAATAAGTTGTCCATGGAGAAAACCGACATATTTACTCAGAGGTAGTATGGATGTGGTAAATATGGGGCTAATGGTAGAGCTTTCCTACTCAGAGGTGATATGGACGTGGTAGGAGTGAACTCTGTAGGGATGTATAGAACAACTCAGAGGTGATGTGGACGTGGATGTTCTTTGATTGACGTGCAACAATGCGGAGATTTTTGTACGGGATGTTTACTCAGAGGTAATGTGGACATGGTAAACATAGTAAGGTGCATGATCCTACGTAATATAGAATTCTGCATTGTGGGGTGTAGAGAAGCTGTAACACTCGATTTTCTAAATGAGGGTAATTTTGAAATTTTGTGTTTGAATTTATTTAATTATGATATTTAATTAATGATATAATTTTTGGTGATTTTTAATCAATTTAAAACTATTTTAAGTCATGGCATGTGATTTTGATATTTTGCTAGTGTAACATGAGGGACTGCCTGACCTAGAGCCTGACCACGTCATTAGGATGATTTATTTTTACTTTTGAGCATGAGGGTATTTTGGTCATTTGGCCCCTTTGAATTATTTTAGGATTTATTACATTGGTGATTGTTAATTTGACTTTTTGCTAGCTGTGACTTAAGAGACTGTCCTAAACTTTGACCTTGACTTTGGTGACTTAGCTAACATGGTATGGACCCTAATCTAACTCAAGTTGGTCTTGGTTGACTTAAGTTGGCTAAGTTTCATGAAGAGAGTAGGAGGATTTTTCCATTGGACCAAAGGCTAAGGACTTGAGCTAGTTAGCTAGTGCAACTTGGCCCATAGCCCATTAGTGAAACCCTAACCCTAATTCTTTCCTTTATGACCAGCCACTAGGTCATTCCCTTCCCTATAAATAATCTCCTAATTAGTTCTTGCCTCTTTTGTATTGAAAGAGCACATAGGAAAAAGAAAGGTTTGTCCATTCTTCCCCATTCCATAGATTCTCCATTTTAAATCCTTTTCTACTCTAGTTTCTTGCATTAGAGCCTAATACTCTCCTATTTTCTGATTTTGGAGTTTAATCCCAGCTTTGGGACAATTTGGGAGCATTTGGCTAGCAAGGAGGAATCCCTCATTTGGAGCTTTTTTAAGCTTTTTGCACCTATAGGTAAAATCCCCTAAATTGTATTTTAATTCCTTTTTCTTTGCATTTAGGGCTAGATCTAGGAGTGCCCTAGCTGTCCCTGAAGTTTGGGTCTATTTCGTGTCCGTTTGGTGTCCGTATCAGACATGTGTCATAGTGTATGTATAGGTGTTCGACGAAATGTCGCAATGAAATGAATTTTTGTATTTTCCAAAACTAATTACATGTTTTCGAAGCTCTTGATGTGTACATTAATTTTGTTAAGGACTGAGCACATTTCTGTGCATATTTCGTGTCCACATCGGACACGTACCGTACGCACGACACCGTGCACAGGCCTCGTGCAGTGTCCTGCTGCTCGGGTACCCTAGCGGACACAACACGGTACCCCGACACCTGAAAATTGGTGTGGGGGTGTGGACAATGACTGACACTGTGCACATAAAATTTGAGATGATTTCGTTGAGTGGATTGGGAGAAATCTCGACCGCACTGTCTCGACCACACGCACACACGCGCACGTACGAGCCACTGATACGCGGTTCGACACGACACCACGGTTCACGTGGACACGTTGTGTAACGCCCCAGTCCCAAAATACGTAGGACTAGGAACGTAGACATGCCAGCCGTATAGTATATATACGTAAGCTGTAAGATGCAGTAACCAAGGCACTAAATCTCATCTACAAAATAAATAATGATATAAAAGCAACTTTTGAATTTGTCATGTATACAATCGTTGGGCGGAGACAAATCCACTACCAACTAAATTAAATATAGAAAAATATACAAAAAAAGTATCGAGCAAGCGAGAGCAAGTGACGAGTCCAAGAGCAATCATCACGGAGGAAGAAAGACGTGGCCTTAGCTAGAGCACCTGCAAGAAATCACGAACACACACCTGGAGAAATCACCAGGTCCTCAGAGGGACGTAACAAGATACAGGAAGAACATGCCATATAAATACTGAATATAAAATATGCCACAATCAAAGAAAGTGACAAGACACAATAAGGTAATCTAACCATACTAAAGTGAACATGCAGTTTGAGAAACAATCCTTCGACGCATGAGCCCTGGCTGTAAATGGGATCGGCATAGTCCCCATATGAGGCACCAGGGGCCTACGTCCGTAACGTCCGAAGATCGTCAGAAGGCATCATGTGCAAGGGGCTACGTCCATAACGCTCTGGAAAACGTCAGAGGGCACCTGGAGCCTGCGTCTCCGGCGGAGCGCACAGGTAATAAGGGAAGTGCATAGAAGCCCATACGTCAGGTAATGTTCTTCCCACCCAATGTACCTGTCAAGTCGCATCCACAACCATGTACCACTACTAACTGCTAAGTCTTCTAACATGCCTCTATTAGCAGTTAGCCCTAACGCATGCGCATGGGGGATCAGCCCACACGCAAGAACCTCTATATGCTACTCATCTCACACATCCTCGTGGTACGACTGTGTCAAGGTATATACAGTACACTACAACGGTAGTCCCTTAACTCTAGGTCCATATGCAATCAAAGGATAACTAACAAAGTACATCTAATATCACTGAGCAGGCAGTAAATCAAGAACTGTAAGAACTGGAAATAAATGAACAGTGATATGTAATAAAATGCAACTAAATATAAACAATATAATGGCAAGGTATCTTGCCTGGGGTGGTGCAATGATCCGACAAGTCATGCTTTATCCAATAGCCGTGGTCGATGTGTAAGAGTCCGAATCACGAGGAAGTATGACACACGATCAGTCATGATCAATGGTGATAATTGGAGAAGATATTTGTGGAAAGAAGTATGTATATTTTTTTAGAAGGTACTTTCAATACTTGAAAACTAGATTTTAGAAAAACTAATTTTGGTAGATACTTGGAATTCTAAAAATCATTTTTATAGAAAACTTTAGATTTGTCAAAAATAGGATTTAGGTAAAAATATATTTTATATTAATAAAATTCTTTTAGGAAAAATCTGTTCGAACAAAAAAATGCTAAGTTTGTAAATGCAGGATGTTTGACAAAAATCTAAATTTTGTTAGTAAAAATATTGCAAGTGGATAAATAAAAATCTAGAGAAATATTTTAGGGTTTAAAAACTATCTTAAAAATTTGCTAGAAAATAATATTAATAATAATGTAATTAATAATTTTTAAAAAAACAACAAACTAATACGTGATTAATAAAATAAATGACACCATTTAAATAAATGATAATAATACTAATAATAATAAATAATAATAATAATAATACCAAGTAGTAAGAATGACACCTTGATTATAATAATAATAATACTGACATTAATATATACAGTATTATATAATAATACTAATAATAATAATAATAATAATAATAATAATAATAATAATAATAATAATAATATATTAACCCTTTTAACAGCTCCTTGTTGTAAAAAAAACAAAAAAGAATTGGGGCCGGTGAGAGAGGGAAATGGGAAGGGGGTCTCACAGTGGGTTTCGGTGGCACGCGACCTCGGGGAGGCGAGCGGCGGCCTTCGGAGTTCGGCGGCGGCCGATCCACGACGGAGGATCCTCGCAGCGGAGGTGCCGGTGCGGTCGTCGGGCGTGGAAACTACAGATGAAGCTCGGTGGTGGAAGATGGAGCGGAAGGCGACGAAACCGGACGCGGGAAGCCGGGGCGGCGATCGGGGTTTCGTGGCGGGGCGCGGCGTCGGGAAGAGGAGCGACGAGCGGATCGCGGCGGCGTCGAGGGCCCGCTGCCCTGGAGTGGTCGTGGGGCGGATCAGAGTCTCGGCGGACGGCGTTCGCACGGGTTGGGGCGGAGCGGCGCTGGTGGTGGCGCGCGCTCAAGCCGCGGTGGTACAGAGGACTCCGAGGTGAGGGTTTCTTCTATACCTCCTCATTACTTCTGTTGATGGTGGTTGGGTCGATGATGATGACGGAGAGGGTGCTGGTGCTGTACGGTCTGGCTGGAGATCGGGAACGGGCACGGTGAAGGTGGGTGTGGATCACCGTGGTGGTCGGATCTTGGTTGGAGGGAGGATGATGGTGGTGACGGGGACGATGGCGGTGATGGTGGGTGTGGCGGCGGTGCTGCCATCGGGCCGATGGTGGTGGCGACAGAGATAGCTAGGAAATTTTTTGTTAGGGTCGGGTGTAGCCGGGTAGGGTGCAGGGTGTTGAACTGGTGGTGGTGATTGCAGAACTGTCGTGTCCTGCGAGACACGGACGGGGTATCCGGGATTGTCGGATACGGGAAAAATGTATTTGTAAGGGAGAAGCGATAGTGGATGGGACGGGGCACAGACACGATGCACAAGGCTTGGTTGTGGATGGAGGAGTACCTCTCCTTTTATAGGAGGTGGGAATTTCCAATTGGATAGGGATTGGGAGAATTTAAATCCCAATTAGATAAATCATTTATTAATTTAAATCGATTTAAAAATAATTCAATCCAAATCAAATCCAATCCAAATTAATTCTATACTTAATTTAAAATATTTTAAATAGAGTCAATAAATTTTTTTCCAAATTAAATTACCAGATTTAATCAAATATTATTATTAACAAAATCCTAAATATTATTTTCATAATTAAATAAATATGGTAATAATTAATTTCGAAAATCACGATAATTACTTAAATATTAAATCATAAACTAGCTATTATAAATAACAAAATTTATTAATAAATAAATTTCACATTTTGCAAAACATTTGGAAACATTTCATATAAACCAAAATTTTCAAATTATTACTTATTTTTAAATGACAACCAAAATAACTCTTTTATACAAAAGAAATTATTTATCCCATTTATTTGAAAATGTACTTTCCTATTAAAATAAAATTTATAATAAAATATATTTTTCTAAAATATGTAGCTCGACACATATTCACACTTGTCGAGCAATACGAAATGCAAATCTCGCATGCTACGCAAAAATGCGAACTCGTATGCAACGTGTAAATACGAAGTATAAAAATATTTAAAAATCATAGTAGAAATTTAGGGGGTTTACACGTTGCAGGCCACTAGAAACCTAGCCCAATATCCCACGTGTCACTGAGCAAGAGCACGGCTCGTCTCGAGCACTGAGTCGTGTCCAATCAGACACGACATGGCTGCACGAGACAGCCTTATCTGCCGTTCCTGTCAGTGGGCAATTTGATTCCTGGACACTTCATGTCCCGATTCCTGGACACGATGGACACGTGTGTCACACACACTCGACCCTCCCCCTCTGATACATGTTGTGTGTCGATTGTGAACGATTTGGTTCGAATGTACATGTGTATGGACTGACTTCATTCCAGTTTCTTTGACAGTTTCGAAATCGAGTTTTCTTTTGTGGAATTCAATGTGTTAACCTGTTGATTGTTAAAATTGTGCCGTTTGGAATCACAAATGCATGTCTGATAATAACCTACCATACTAGGGTTCATACTAGCAGGGGATTTTGGTTTTCGATTTAGTTTTTGGTTTAAAATGGGTTTTCCTAAAACTGTGCTCTGATTGATACTTTGCTGAGAATTCATCTATTTTTTTAACTGAATTATTGAGGATTAGTCATCATGAATGATTCATCTATATTTATCTAAGATTAGCCTAGCATGTTAGGTTAGTTGATGGAATAGGAATTAGTTTAAATTGCATTGGTTTGAATCGAAATGTCCTAACTGATACCAGTTTTGAGTTTTCACTGTTCCCTGTTAATTTTAAAACATGACACTGACTTGGGATACCCCTTCATTTCATGTACAGGTGCCCTTGTCCATCCTTGTATTAGATTGTGTTAGTCACATATCACCATTGTTGATTTCATTTCCTATTTGATATTCAAATGATTTCAGTTGGCTTGGTTTCAGATTTCCTTCTTCCTTTTTATACCTTATTTACTTTACATTTGGTTGTGATGATATCATTTAGTTCAGGTTTTAGATTACAGATGAACTAATTCGAATGGGTATGAGACTGGATTCGTTTACTGTTGAAGAGATTTCTCCGTTTCCTGAGCTTTAGTAAATTTTTAAACTGTTAGATTGATTCATGGGTTAGGATTTCACTTGAGAAGATAGGAATTCGAATTTGGGATTGGTTTTGGAATGGACTGCTCTATGAACAGTCGACTGATACACAAAGTCCCTGTTGAAATCCTGAACATTAACCCCTGTTTAAAACTGATTTTAAATGATTAAATTGCCATGTTAATTCATCACATGTTTAGTTTTGTTGAATGATTGGTTGAATTAACTATTAGTTAATTATGAACTGTCAAATTGGTTTCCCAATTTCCTGAGATTAAATCGAATTCCCTGTTTATACTGATTTGATGATTTGAACTGTCAACTTATTCTCACTATCACACATTCATTCACAATTTTTTGATATTGAATTCGAACAGAGATGTGATATTGTTCTCAGTTATCCCTTGGTTGATGTTCATTGGTTCAGGATTTATTGTTTATGTTGAATCCTAGTTGCAGTTAAAGAATCTGGGTTATAGGTTGTATATTTATAGGTTAGTTTGCTGAATTGAAATCAAATTACCTTCGAACCTGAATTTCTGATTACTGAATATTACATTCACACACAGCTACACTCACATCTCATTGGTTAATGACACACACAAACACATGTACCCTGTCTTCTAACTGTCAACTGAACACTAGGTAAGCACAGCCACACTATCCACATTATACTAATTTCAGGTTCCTGTAAACACTGATTTTCCTATGTCCTCTGTACACACACACCTTCAAACCAATGTAAGCACACCACTAAAACACACCCTATAGTCCTGTCACTCATTCATGCACACATGTTAGTCACACACCATTGTTTTCCTATTACACTATTTGACACACACACACATGTCTATCCCTCTAAATGTATATATATATATATATGTACAACTACATTCTTGTATAATATGTATATTTGTATATGTATGACATTTATATTAATTTATATATATAATATGTTTGGACTATATATATGGCATATAGCCTATGGTTCCTATGATGTGGCATGTGTATATGACATGTATACACATGTGGAATGTGTGTTGTTAGCTTGCATAGCCTTGAAATGATGTGTGCTTGCTTGAATAGCCTGACTAGGCTTAGTGAGACTTGTTTGGGTTAGGCTTGACCTAGTTGACCTAGTTTGACTAGTGTAACTGACCAAGGTTGACCAGGTTTGACTTAGAGTTGACTTTGACCTAGAAATGACTTAGAATCATGTAGATAGCATCATAAACTTTATTTACCTTATTTAAACATAATATAACCTGTATTCCTCTATTTAGGACATTGTGACTCTATCGCAGACATCTGATATTATACTACTCTTTTCAGAGTATCAGGCGAGTACATTCTCTGATAGTTCTCTCATTTACTTGTTAATTACTGTACTTCAGTTCTAGTTAGTTGTATACGATTCTCTGTTACAAACACGTATGGATATTTCTGGATTCATGTATGCGACACACATTTATTGTCTGGCCTCTATTACTGGAATCATTCTGGAATCATTTACTGGTATCATCATATTCTGGCTGGACTTATCTTGAATCATTATGTCGAATTTCTGGATTCACTTGCTAGGAGGGGAAATACTAGAATAAGACATGTAGATATACCCCAATCTGGAATCTTCTAACTGGAATCAACTGGAATAATAGCCATCTCATACCCGTCCAGGTGTATGATGTGCCGGATTACCTATAGCCGTTTACATGTCGATCTCGGTATTTTAAAACACACTGTTAGAGTATAGGCTGGACTCACCCTGGAATCATTGATCACTATGACTGGAATCGTTCCGTACTGGATTCATCTTATATTAGATTCGTCTTGTACTGGACTTACATTGGAGTTACACTTGTCTACATTTACTGTCTGGACTTATATCATGTTACCCTGGTTCAGCTAGCTTTTACTTTACAGTCTTTATTGCCATGATTCTTCTCTTGTTTAGTTACCTTACTTTTCTTGTACTTTACCTGTCTTTCTATACTATTACCTGAATATAAACTGCCATGTTCATCAATACAACTGTCTATAACTGCTTTATAGTTCTCTGTCATTTACTTGGATTTTTTAGATGAGATTGTGCTCGTTCCTGTCCTGACTGGACCTGTTGAAATTTTACAGATGATTGCCCTGAGGACACTTGTCCTACTTATTATGGACCAGGAGACGGCTTAGCTACCTTTGGCCCCGACACTCAGGAGTGATCGAGAGATTAGCTAGTGACTTGGTTTAGATTTCATGTTTTAGAACTTGAATTGTAAATAAGTTGAGACATGTTGTTTGAGATTGTTAGAGATTATATTATTTAGTAGTTAGTTTTATTATTGTTTTCAGTCTTAGTTATAATCTTCTGTATTATCATATCGTGCTTAGACTGTGATTGAGATTACATTATATCTATACTTGTCCTCCGTTCGGAGTTGAGATTTTTACAAGTACATTATATAATTGCATGAGTTGCTGGTTAGATAGTGACCTAGAACAGCGTTCTACCGCCGACACTGCGGCGTAGGCTGGGCGTTGTTACGTACTCGTACCCTCACAGTGGGTGCGGGTCGTGACACGTTTTTAGTGGTGGCCCATGCAGCTCGAGTTTATGTAGTGGTATTCGAACTAGAGTATCACTACAGCCTGCGATAGGAACTAAGGAATAGGCTTTAGCAGAGAGGTTACTCAATCACAGTTAGGACTACTTGAGAGATTCCTGGACGACCCTTGAGAATCTCATTATGAACTTCGAATTGAAAATCTTTTTCCTCTTGTTTTGATTCACCCTCACTCCTTGATGTTTAAAGGATCTTAGACTATTAACTTCCTTCATCATTATCCTTACTTATATTTTGTCTATCTTATGTTGCTAATTTAGCACCAGTTTTGCAAGCTTATCTTTTTCGAGCTTGATCATGACATATTTTATTGGGGGCTGGCACCCACTAACATATTGTCTAATCAGAACCGGTGCATGATGGTCTGATCAACCTATTGTACTTTGGTTTGCTTTTCATCTATTATTCTATGTGGAGGGAGACATAGTTAAATTTGCCGTAGAGTCTCATCCACGACAGCTTTGGTAATTCTCTTTTGAATTATTTTTATCGCCTATGAACCACGTATTGTACTTAATAGCAGCGTCTTTGAACTCCTTATTGTTTTGCCTTTCACATATTTCAAAAAGAAAAGGCACTGTACTTGATAGATCAACCCAAGGTATCACGTTTAGTTTCCCTATCCAAAGGAGGAAATTGACTTATTTCTATATCCTTGCATCATCCTTTAAATTCTAATTCTTTGATCGTGACCAGTCGACCGGGTCATTCTCCTTATCATCCAGTATTTGGGGTCTTATTCAATTGAATTAATTCAATTATGACATGGATATCAAATCTTGGATACTCGTGCTCAGACCTCAATGGCCTCGTTCTCCATCTTGCCCAAACTTTGATTTATCCTGAAATTGATCAACTTAGATTGTGCCGGGACTAAATCTTCTTATATATATATATATATATATATTGTGTTATTGGATTTCAATGCTATTGACACTCGTGCCTTAAACTTTCGATTTTGATCATCCTTGGAATGGTAACCCTTCATAATTAATTCCTAGTTGTCCTTACCAGTTTCATATAGGATGGTAGACTGTCCTACACCTTAATGATTGTTGCTTCTTTATCTTTCCAGCAGAACAGCCTATATTGTTTGCATGTTGATACCATAGGACTGTTTTGATCTAATATGACAAGTCCATCTAGATGAGACCTTCAACTGCTATGGTTGACCATGACTCTATATATTATTCTTCAAATTGTATGAGTTAGAAATTGCTTAGAGACTTTGATTGTGGGTGGTTGACCTAGTAGGGGTACGATCATCTTAATTTCGAGGACAAAATTTTTCTAGGGGGGTAGGATTGTAACACCCGATTTTCTAAATAAGGGTAATTTTGAAATTTTGTGTTTGAATTTATTTAATTATGATATTTAATTAATGATATAATTTTTGGTAATTTTTAATCAATTTAAAACTGTTTTAAGTCATGGCTTGTGATTTTGATATTTTGCTAGTGTAACATGAGGGACTGCCTGACCTAGAGCCTGACCACGTCATTAGGATGATTTATTTTACTTTTGAGCATGAGGGTATTTTGGTCATTTGGCCCCTTTGAATTGTTTTAGGATTTATTGCATTGGTGATTGTTAATTTGACTTTTTGCTAGCTGTGCCTTAAGTGACTGTCCTAAACTTTGACCTTGACTTTGGTGACTTAGCTAACATGGTATGGACCCTAATCTAACTCAAGTTGGTCTTGGTTGACTTAAGTTGGCTAAGTTTCATGAAGAGAGTAGGAGGATTTTTGTATTGGACCAAAGGCTAAGGACTTGAGCTAGTTAGCTAGTGCAACTTGGCCCATAGCCCATTAGTGAAACCCTAACCCTAATTCTTTCCTTTATGACTAGCCACTAGGTCATTCCCTTCCCTATAAATAATCTCCTAATTAGTTCTTGCCTCTTTTGTGTTGAAAGAGCACATAGGAAAAAGAAAGGTTTGTCCATTCTTCCCCATTCCATAGATTCTCCATTTTAAATCTTTTTCCACTCTAGTTTCTTGCATTAGAGCCTAATACTCTCCTATTTTCTGATTTTGGAGTTTAATCCCAGCTTTGGGACAATTTGGGAGCATTTGGCTAGCAAGGAGGAATCTCCCATTTGGAGCTTTTTTAAGCTTTTTGCACCAATAGGTAAAATCCCTTAAATTATATTTTAATTCCTTTTTCTTTGCATTTAGGGCTAGATCTAGAAGTGTCCTAGCTGTCCCTGAAGTTTGGGTCTATTTCGTGTCCGTTTGGTGTCATCGGACACGTGTCATAGTGTATGTATAGGTGTTCGACGAAATATCGCAATGAAATGAATTTTTGTATTTTCTAAAACTAATTACATGTTTTCGAAGCTCTTGATGTGTACATTAATTTTGTTAAGGACTGAGCACGTTTCTGTGCACATTTCGTGTCCAAATTGGACACGCACCGCACGCACGACAACGTGCACAGGCCTCGTGCAGTGTCCTGCTGCTCGGGTACCCTAGAGGACACGACACGGAACCCCAACACCTGAAAATTGGTGTGGGGGTGCAGGCAATGACTGATACTGTGCACACAAAATTTGAGATGATTTCATTGAGTGGATTGGAAGAAATCCCGACCGCACTGTCTCGACCACACGTACACATGCGCACGTACGAGCCACTGATACGCGGTTCGACACGACACCACTGTTCACGTGGACACGTTGCAGGCCACTAGAAACCTAGCCCTATATCCCATGTGTCACTGTGCAAGATCACGGCTCGTCTCGAGCACTGAGTCGTATCCAATCGGACATGACATGGCTGCACGAGACAGCCTTATCTGCCATTCCTGTCAGTGGGCAATTCGATTCCTGGACACTTCGTGTCCCGATTCCTGGACACGATGGACACGTGTGTCACACACACTCGACCCTCCCCCTCTGACACATGTTGTGTGTCGATTGTGAACGATTTGGTTCGAATGTACATGGGTATGGACTGATTTCATTCCAGTTTCTTTGACAGTTTCGAAATCGAGTTTTCTTTTGAGGAATTCAATGTGTTAACCTGTTGATTGTTAAAATTGTGCTGTTTGGAATCACAAATTCATGTCTGATAATAACCTACCATACTAGGGTTCATACTAGCAGGGGATTTTGGTTTTCGATTTGGTTTTTGGTTTAAAATGGGTTTTCCTGAAACTGTGCTCTGATTGATACTCTGCTGAGAATTTATCTATTTTTTTACTGAATTATTGAGGATTAGTCATCATGAATGATTCATCTATATTTATCTAAGATTAGCCTAGCATGTTAGGTTAGTTGATGGCATAGGAATTAGTTTAAATTGCATTGGTTTGAATCGAATTGTCCTAACTGATACCAGTTTTGAGTTTTCACTGTTCCCTGTTAATTTCAAAACATGACACTGACTTGGGACACCCCTTCATTTCATGTACATGTGCCCTTGTCTATCCTTGTATTAGATTGTGTTAGTCACATATCACCATTGTTGATTTTATTTCCTATTTGATATTCCAATGATTTCAGTTGGCTTGGTTTCAGATTTCCTTCTTCCTTTTTATCAATTTACCTTATTTCCTTTATATTTGGTTGTGATGATATCATTTAGTTCAGGTTTTAGATTATAGATGAACTGATTCGAATGGTTATGGGACTGGATTCGTTTACTGTTGAAGAGATTTCTCCTTTTACTGAGCTTTAGTATATTTTTAAACAGTTAGATTGATTCATGGGTTAGGATTTCACTTGAGAAGATAGGAATTTGAATTTGGGATTGGTTTTGGAATGGACTGCTCTATGAACAGTCGACTGATACACAAAGTCCCTGTTGAAATCCTGAACATTAACCCCTGTTTTAAACTGGTTTTAAATGATTAAATTGCCATGTTAATTCATCACATATTTAGTTTTGTTGAATGATTGGTTGAATTAACTATTAGTTAATTATGAACTGTCAAATTGGTTTCCCAATTTCCTGAGATTAAACCGAATTCCCTGTTTACACTGATTTGATGATTTGAACTGTCAACTTATTCTCACTGTCACACATTCATTCACTGTTTTCTGATATTGAATTCGAACAGAGATGTGATATTGTTCTCAGTTATCCTTTGGTTGATGTTCATTGGTTTAGGATTTATTGTTTATGTTGAATCCTAGTTACAGTTAAAGAATCTGGGTTATAGGTTGTATATTTATATGTTAGTTTGCTGAATTGAAATCAAATTACCTTCGAACCTGAATTTCTGATTACTGAATATTACATTCATACACAGCTACACTCACGTCTCATTGGTCAATGACACACACAAACACATGTACCCTGTCTTCTAACTGTTAACTGAACACTAGGTAAGCACAGCCACACTATCCACATTATACTAATTTCAGGTTCCTATAAACACTGATTTTCCTATGTCCTCTGCACACACATACCTTCAAACCAATGTAAGCACACCACTAAAACACACCCTATAGTTCTGTCACTCATTCATGCACACATGTTAGTCACACACCACTGTTTTCCTATTACACTATTTGACACACACACATGCCTATCCCTCTAAATGTATATATATATATATATATATATATATATATATATATATATATATATATATATATATATTTATATATATATATATATATACAACTACATTCTTGTATAATATGTATATTTGTATATGTATGACATTTATATTAATTTATATATATAATATGTGTGGACTATATATATGGCATATAGCCTATGGTTCCTATGATGTGGCATGTGTATATGACATGTATACATATGTGGAATGTGTGTTGTTGGCTTGCATAGCCTTGAAATGATGTGTGCTTGCTAGAATAGCCTGACTAGGCTTAGTGAGACTTGTTTGGGTTAGGCTTGACCTAGTTGACCTAGTTTGACTAGTATAACTGACCAAGGTTGACCAGGTTTGACTTAGAGTTGACTTTGACCTAGAAATGACTTAGAATCATGTAGATTGCATCATAAACTTCATTTACCTTATTTAAACATAATTTAACCTGTATTCCTCTGTTTCGGACATTGTGACCCTGTCGCAGATATCTGATATTACACTACTCTTTTCAGAGTATCAGGCGAGTACATTCTCTGATAGTTCTCTCATTTACTTGTCAATTACTGTACTTCAGTTCTAGTTAGTTGTATGCGATCCTCTGTTACAAACACGTATGAATATTTCTGGATTCATGTATGCGACACACATTTATTGTCTGGCCTCTATTACTGGAATCATTCTGGAATTATTTACTAGTATCATCATATTCTGGCTGGACTCATCTTGAATCATTGTGTCGGATTTCTGGATTCACTTGCTGGGAGGGGAAATACTAGAGTAAGCCAGGTAGACATACCCCAATCTGGAATCTTCTAACTGAAATCAACTGGAATCTACTGGAATAATAGCCATCTCACACCCGGCCAGGTGTGTGATATGCCGGATTACCTATAGCCGTTTATATGTCGATCTTGGTATTTTAAAACACACTGTTAGAGTATATGCTGGACTCACCCTGGAATCATTGATCACTATGACTGGAATCGTCCCGTACTGGATTCATCTTGTATTAGATTCGTCTTGTACTGGATTTATATTGGAGTTACACTTGTCTACATTTACTGTCTGGACTTATATCATGTTACCCTGGTTCAGCTAGCTTTTACTTTACAGTCTTTATTGCCATGATTCTTCTCTTGTTTAGTTACCTTACTTTCCTTGTACTTTACCTGTCTTTCTATACCATCACCTGAATATAAACTGCCATGTTCATCAATACAACTGTCTATAACTGCTTTATAGTTCTCTGTCATTTACTTGGGTTTTTTAGATGAGATTGTGCTCGTTCCTGTCCTGACTGGACCTGTTGAAATTTTACAGATGATTGCCCTGAGGACACTTGCCCTACTTATTATGGACTAGGAGACGGCTTAGCTACCTTTGGCCCCGACACTCAGGAGTGATCGGAAGATTAGCTAGTGACTTGGTTTAGATTTCATGTTTTAGAACTTGAATTGTAAATAAGTTGAGATATGTTGTTTGAGATTGTTAGAGATTATATTATTTAGTAGTTGGTTTTATTGTTGTTTTCAGTCATAGTTATAATCTTCTGTATTACCATATCGTGCTTAGACTGTGATTTAGATTATATTATAACTATACTTGTCCTCCGTTCGGAGTTGAGATTTTGATAAGTACATTATATAATTGCGTGAGTTGCTGGTTAGATAGTGACCTAGAACAACGTTCTACCGCCGACACTGTGGCGTAGGCTGGGCATTGTTATGCACTCGTACCCTCACAGTGGGTGCGGGTCGTGACAGAAGCAACTCAGAGGTGATATGGACATGGTTGTTCTTCTACTGGGGATGCAACGGAAGAACTGGGTTCTAGAAGCACTTGATTGTCAAAAAAGGGGAGTGCACTTGGTTATCAGGTTCACAAATTCCCTTGTTGGGGAGAGGGAAGTACATTTTGAAGGATGTTAGTAGTACTTCTTTAGGAACTTGTCGTTGATGGGCATCATGAATAAGTCCCCATTAGGTTGAGCGAGACGGTCAGCACCGTTTGAGTATACCGTCTCTATGATGAAGGGTGTCCTTCCCATTTGGGTTCGAACTTTTTCGATGTTTTGTGAGTCATCACTATCGGTCTCCTAACTGCCAGAACCAGGTCGCCTACTTTGAAAGTCCTCTGTTTGACTCTTCTGTTAAAAGCCTGTGAAATGCAGGCTTGATAAAGTTCGATGCGCTATTGAGCCAAAAGGCATTTTTTATCCAATGCTTCCAACTCTTGCAGACGGCGAGGTTGATTATCTTCTTTCGTCAGCTGGTTCATGATCGCCACTTGGAGTAAGGGTATCTGGATCTCTAGAGGCAGTACTGCTTCGCTTCCATAGACCAAAGAGATTGGTATGTTAACCGTCGGAGTCCGTACCGTCGTACGATAGGCCCAAAGGCATTCACCGAGCTTCTTGTCCCAGTCGCGCTTGTTGGATGACACGACCTTTTTGAGTAGCTTGACGATGGTTTTATTAAAAGCTTCAGCCAATCCGTTTGCTGTCGGATTGTAGGCGGTTGATGCTACATTCTGAATACGATTCTTGTCGCAGAATCTACTAAACGCATGGCTGATGAATTATGGACCGTTGTCGTGGATGATCCTCCGGGGTACCCCAAAATGGTATATGACGTGATGCTTGATTAAGTTGATCACCTTTGAGCTTTTCACCTTTGTCAATGGTACTGCTTCTGCCAATTTAGAGAAGTAGTCGGTGATTGCTAGGATAAAGCGGTGCCCCCTAGATGATGGAGGAGTAATAGGTCCCACTATGTCCATGCCCCAGGCTTCAAATGGCCAAGAGGCGACCATAGGATGTTGATGCTCTAACGGTCTGTGGATGAAGTCGACGTGTAGCTGGCAAGCACGATATTTCTTTGTATACTCGACAGTATCAACCATCATGGTGGGCCATTAATAGTCCATACGTCGAAGTCGATCATATAGCTTAGGACCTATTTGATGGGCTCCGCATGTTCCTTCATAAGCTTCTCGAAGAGCTTTGTCTGCTTCTTCGTTTGATAGACATCGGAGGAGAAGTCCATCGTAGGAGCGTCGGTACATCATTTTAGTAGACGTATCGTAATAGAACCAGAGCGACCGCCTTCTGACTGAGACTGCTTCCTTCGGGTCATTCGGAAGGATTTTGTAGTAGGCAAAGTCGATGAGCGGGAATCTCCAGCCTCTGGCATTGATGCTGGCATTTGTAGACATGGCATGGTTCACCCACTTGCACAGATTGTTTCTGGGGTATGCCAAATTTTGACCCACCACTATAATGAAGTGTTGCGTGCCGACCGGTGCTGCTAATGAGGTAGCGAGGCCAGCCAGAGCGTCAGCTTCTAAGTTTTGTAGCCGAAGCACATGTTCTATGAAGAATTCAGCGAAGGTTAAGATGATGTCCAACGCTGCTTTGTGATAAGGGACCAGGTCTTCATGGCGGACTTCGTATTGTCCTCGAACTTGATTGACGACGAGCTTCAAGTCGCCGTAAGACTCGAGGTATTCTACCCCCAGCTGTTTTGCTAACTCGAGTCCCATGATGTGGGCATTATACTTTGTAACATTGTTGTAGCACGACTGTGAAAGGGAATAGGCACGCTGGATGACCAACTTGTCGGAAGAGATCAGGACTACCCCTACTCTTGCGATGATCTGGCCTTTGGGGCCTGTTCTTGAAACGCCGTCGAAGAACATCCGCCAGATGGGATTTTCTTCGATAATGTTTGATTCTCGCACCTCATCTAGAATGTCATCATAGAGTCTAGACGATTCCGAAATTGGATGTACGGCTAGGAAGTCGGCCAGTGCTTGACCCTTGACAGCCTTTTGTGGGACGAATACCATGTCATATGGTGTCAATAGTATCGCCCAAGTAGCCAATCGGGAGTTTAGCGCTCCCGACTTTCTTGTGAGGACTCTGAGCGGGTTGATTCGGGAGATAACGTGAATTGTCTATCCCGAGACATAATGGCGAGTCTTCTGGATGGAGAACACCAGAGCTAGACACTCCTTTTCGATGGGGTTGTACCGGTGTTCGTCCCCGATCATTGTCCTGCTGAGGTAGTAGATGTCTTTCTCATGGTCCGCATCATTGTTCTGGGCTAATAAAGCGGCAAGGGAATGGTCCATTATGCGGACATAGAGTAGAAATGGTTTGCCTGCGACGGGTGCCACCAAGACTGGGAGGCTCGTCAGATAAGCTTTAATATCGTCGAAGGCTTTCTGACATTCTTCCGTCCAGACATAGGAGACTCCCTTCTTCATGTGCTTGGTGAAGGGCTAGCATTTCCCGGAAAAGGTTTGTGATAAACCTTCGGATGTATGCGAGACGTCCCTGCAGGCCTCTAAGTTCTCTAAGGTTCTTTGGAGGGTCCATGTCAAGGATGGCTTTAGTCTTCTCGGGGTCGACATGGATGCCTTTTGCAGTGATAATGAAGCCCAAGAACTTTCCACTGGAAACCCCAAGAAAGGATTTGGCGGGGTTCATCTTGAGCTGATGTGCCCGTATGAGATCGAAGACTGTCTTCATAACTTATAGGTGATCGCCTCGAAGACAGCTGTTGACGACGATATCGTCAACATAGCCTTCGACTGTTTTGCGAAGGTGTTGGCGGAAGATGGTGCTCATAGCTCTTTGGTATGTGGCACCTGCATTCTTCAGGCCAAAGGGCATTACTGTGTAGCAGTAAACCTCCTTCGACGTCCTGAACAACGTGTGCTTTTCGTCGTCTGGGAACATATTGATTTGGTTGTAGCCCGAGTACCCATCCATAAAGGACATGCGTTTGAAGTCACATGTATTGTCGATCATTACATGGGTGATCGGGAGTGGAAACTCGTCCTTCAGGCAAGCCGAATTGAGGTCCCGGAAGTTAATACGGACCCGAATCTTTCCGTTCTTCTTAATGACGGGGACGACGTTGGCTACCCACTCTGGATGTTGCTTTTTGCAAATAAACTTGCTGCGCAGGAGTTTATCTACTTCTTTGTCAATAGCGTCCATAATGTTGGGACGGAAGTGTTGCGGTTGCTGCTTAACAGGCTTAGCGTCAGGTAAGATATTAAGCTTATGCACTGTCACGACCCGCACCCTAGAGTAAGGGCACGAGAAGTGGGTACGTCCAGCCTATGCCGCAGTGTCGACGGTAGAACGCTGTCCTAGGTCAAACATCTAACAATATAAAGGTACATGTACAGTATATACACTCCGAATGGAGGTGACATAGCAAATACAGTCTCAATCACATCTAAGGTAGAACATGATAAAATATAGATAAAATATAAAATCCACAAAGAGATACCGCAGATAGAAGTCTAAGTGTCTAAGATACACAAACCCAGAAAACATCTCAAATCTCAAATACAGTAATCCATAAAGTAAATACAACTTAAGACAACTAAAATAACTATCTATACAACCTCTACTGTGTCTCCTCTAGGCTAGCAGGCAACCTCCAAGCTATCTGTAAAATTTATCAACAGGTCCAGTCAGGACAGGAGCGAGCACAAAATATCTCACGCAGTTCATATCAAGTTAGGAAATATAAAGCATGTAATAGAGTAAGATACAGGAAACGCTGAAAGAAGAATGTATATGAAAAACAGCAGAGATTTGATAATAGAAAATATCTATATATGATAAGTAAGAACCGTAAGCAATATTTGATTTAGAGTACAATATGGTTATGTAAACGGTTTAGGACAATGCAATGGTAACTCCATTGTACGTGAGTGCACAATAGACATATACAATAGTTATACAATGTTGCATAATAGGATTTGATTACATAACCAATTCTACTCTCCCTCCCCAATCAATATACAAGGATCCACTCCAGTTACGTTATCTTATACAATAGTGTACAATGTTATACAATAGATGTACAATGTTATACAATAGTTGTACAATGGTCTATCCATGGGACTCATGTGATAATGAGAGTACAATATGCACAATGAGTATACAAGGATAAGGGTATTCAATAAATACAATATGTAAGTGAAACGCACATCACAATATGTATTTAGTGAATATAAGGGGATAACATCTCAAAAGAAGATCCATATAGTACCAATCCGTGATAACAATCGTGTCAGCATCAAGTACAGTAATCTAGAGCAAGAATGTAAATCCAGACAAGTATGAAACGGTCAGAGAATGTACTCGCCTGATAACCTGAACAACTGATAGGTATAGAGGTCCAAACTGAAGCCATGGAGTCCTATTTAGAGCAACACAGGTCAAGATGTATACGAGAGATGATAAATGAAATATACAATGCATCTGCATGCTGTGTAGGTCAAACTAGACTAAAGTCAACACTTGGTCAACTCTAGTCAACCATACTAGTCAAATTAGGTCAAGTCCTAGCCCAAACAAGTCTAACAAGTCTCACTAGGCCTAACCAAGCCTAGGCTAGCACTCACACAATCACAAGACAATGTGAACCACAACAATGCATAATATAAAATAGATAATATATATAAATACATACCTTCATACATACATGCATATCCACATTACTTACATATTTATATATATAGGCATATGTTACATCATACATGTTTACATAGTTACATAGATATATACATTCATGCACATTTACATACATACTTTTATACATTATATATGTTAACATTCATTACAATGCATTATATTTTACTTATACCTTTGATTGATTGATTCATTCATATATGACATTCATTCATGCATATTACATACTTACATGCATCTATACATTATATACATTGTATATAACATGTAAAAATAGAAGAGAAAAAAAGGGGAAAAACTAAAATGGAAAGGGAAGGGAAGGAAAATGTAAGGAAAAGGGAAAACCGTGGACATATACATGCTTGCATCATATATTCTATATTACCATACATGCTATCATTATATATTGTATTATATTATTTATATGTTATGCATTTATATCTATCATTACATGTATACCTTGCATTCATATCTAGCATTCATTATATACTTTCATGCATACATTGTATATCATTCTTTCATTCATGCATTTATGCATTGCTTACATACATTATATTAATTGCATTCCTATATGCTTGCATTCAACCATATATATACATTAATGTAAAGAGGATATATATCATATATATATCATTTCATTCATCTAACATATCATGTATTACATACTCTATATTCATTTAATACCCATACTACATAGGCTCATAGGTTACACAAAATGCATATATCGTATAGTCACTCTTCTACTTAAAACCAATACTGTACCAATTGGGCCTCTACTAAATTCTAGTATTAAAGTATGTTATAGCCCTTCGTGTTAGCTTTCCGAAACTTCAAACAGATCGCATTTTCGTGTCCGGAAGCTTCCGAAGTATACTGTACCACTCTCTAACCATTCTAAAACTAAATTTAAATATCTATTTAAACTACTATCATACATACATACACATGGGATATCCTAATTTGGGATCTATCAAGTAGGACACAAGACACATATCTAAAATCCTTAAGAGGGCACCAAATGGTCTCAAATTTGAATCTAAATGGGACACATGCATGAGGATGGATCCTACGAATTCAAAACTAATTTATATGTAAAGAAAATCGATTTAGATGATGGGTTTTACCTATTGGGAGTGGAATCCCAATAAAATCTTTTAGGACACGGCTCCGATACGAAGATCCCTCAAAGTGGACACTCCTCCTTGCCCTCCTCTTTCAATCCTTGGTAGTACCCTTCCCTTGGAGAATGGGAATGATTGAGGGAAGGTTTGGTGAAGGAATGATTTGATTTGGAGATCAAATCAATAGGAAGTCTCTCTAAAATTAGGGAAGAACAAAAGGAAAATAAAAGAGGCAAGATTGTAATGAATGAAATGAATCATTCTTCCCTAAAGGTGGCTGCCATAAAGAGTCCATTAGAGCTAATGGGAAACGTCCTAATTGCCCCTCTCTAGTCTCATATGGTTAAGTCTAGACTAGGTTCAAGTTTGGGGTCATGATCTAGTTTTGAGTCTCTAACTTAACCATTCTAACATGATAAAAATTAGTTTAATTAACTAACTTAAATGTTGGATTTTGTGGGCCATGCTTAACTTAATATTGGGTCCCATCTAGAGTTTAAGCTACCCGGGTCACAATACAAGTCGGAACGAGACGAAACTCAAACCCGACTAAATAAATCCAATAAAAATAATATTAAAAATATAAAATTTTCCCAAAATATAAAAAATGACCAAAATCATAATACATCAATTTAAATATTATTAAAATAATCTAAAATTCACCAATTAATCAAAATTCTAAATAATTTAAAAGTCACAAAATGACCAAAATACCCTTAGCCTAAAAGTTGTAAATAGTCATTCTAATCACATGGTTAGGTCCGCATGGTCATGGTTAATCTCTAGGCTCAACAGTTCTAGGGTTCACTAGCTAACACATCAAAATTATAATTCACCAATTTTAAATAGTATTAAATTAATTAAAAATTTCCATAAATCATAAATCCTATTATTAAATAATAAACTTTTACAAAAGTTCAAAATTACCCTCATTTTAGAAAAGTGGGTGTTACATGCACTGCGACTTGTGGGTCGAGCCTCGGTATATCTTTGTAACTCCAGATGAAGACGTCGATGTATTCTTTGACCCGTTGGACCAAAGATTCTTGGTCCTTTCCTGCCAAGCTTTTGCTGATAAAAATAGGTTTGGATGAAGATCCATCCCCGAGGTCGATCTGCTCGACTTCGTCTTCGGTAGGGGTTCTCGTAATTCAAAGCGAGATTTCCATTGTGCGCCTAGGCGTTGAGCCCAGGGTTCTTATTCAAAGAACTCTATTATTTGATTGTCGTCTACATCACGTCACAAGAAAAATACGTATACTCATGCTGCACACAATCATACCTTTATGTACACATATTCACATGCAGTACGACAAATACCTACACATATACATGGCACACACAGAAATGCTTTTATGAACACACATTCTCATGCAGCACGACAAACACATAGACATCACTATTATCCTATACCTAACACCAATATACATGCTACATGTCACTACTGTGGTAAACATAAGGCGCATAGTACTCAGAATCCAACTCATCCTCGCCACGACAATGAGTGTTTCTGTCAAAGAAAGAGGCCCTCTCCTCCACGCCAGATTTTATGCGTGGGAAGCTGGATGCGCCTTTGTTTCATCGGTGCATCTTTTTCGACTGGAAAGAAGACAGTTGGGGAATGCAGTCTACATTGCGTTTCCCTGGCAGATGCGCTGCACTGGCAGGCACATCTTGTTTGCTAAGAACGTCATTAGGAAGGGTGGGCTACGGTGACGCGTCTCCTTCAGCGGTGGTGCTCGGCGCATCTCCTTTGTGCACCCAGACATGGCGAGTCTTCTTCGGCTTTGGCAGCCGCTTCGAAGGACTTGTGCTGCCTTCAGAGATGAACTCCTCATACGCCTATTGATTAAGGTGCACCATGAGTGACTTGTGGGAGGAGCCAAGCTTGGTGTCGTCGAATTACGACATAACTTTCTCGTCAGAAGAGAAAGAAGTCCCCAGCAGAGTCGCCAGCTTGTTTGCCATCGAAAATATGACAATATTTTTTGAATAAAACTTTAGTATTTCAATTACAAAAAGAACAATATAAAATATAGGACTTAGAAATAGTCCTAGGAGTACACTTTTGTTTTTATCTAGGAACTGTATCGATAGAACGAGTGGTAATGCATTAACTCCATTGACAATCTGACGACGATCTTGAATTCTCTGAAGGTCTGGGCTGCTCTGGATGTCGAAGCGTTTGGAGGAGAAGTAGATGTTACGTGTCTCTTCTTGTCTCTGTATGTAGATATAATGATCTGTGTGTGTGTGGATGAAGGACTGATCCTTCTATTTATAGGCAACAGACTGGTATGCTCATGCACGCTTATATAGGATGCACCTGTACATAGGAAAGCCACATGGCTGATGCTATAGGGCGTATGGACGATGCATCCTGAGTTGAAGCTGAATCTTGTTTGAACTGCTCTATTGGGCTACGGTGGAGCTGACACATGGCAGTTGTAGAGATTCGGTTGTTGCTGAGATCTTGGGTGGTTAGAACCTATTCGTAGGCAGAACCAAGTCAAATGACACGTGGCGCGTGATCATGGCTCAAAGATCTCGAATTTAGTGGAGGGTGATCTGTTGGGATGCGCCTAGGATCTGGCGCATGGGGCAACTTGGTCTATAACTTTTAGAGGTCACAAACAAGTCTAGGCGTATGGCTTCTGAGGCGCATGCAGAGCTTCAAGTGCATGGCTGTAGAGGCACATGCAAAGACTTGGCTTCTGTCATTTAGGATTAGGAGTAAGTCGGGACGCATGGCTTTTGAGGCATATGCAGACTTCTAGGCGCATGGCTGTAGAGACACATGCGAGTGATCGGCCAGCCATGTGGTAAGGACAGCTGTAGTCAATAAAAGTAAGTAATGATGATGCTGACGTCTGTGGCTCTTTATTTTCTATAAAAAGCAGTCAAGCGTTCAGTCTTCGGGGAACGTGCTGCTAACTCTGTCACATAGTATTAAATGTTTGATGGGTGACGAGTTGAAGTGGACGCATCAGTTTGTGCCCCACTAGACGCATGGGTCTATGTCCCATCGGTACAGAGCGCATGGTGCTGACGGCGCATCTGCCACATGGTGCAGCCTCATTGGTCTGTCTTCGAGGCGTTAATAGCTTCTTTGACTTGGCTGAATACGAAGAGGCAGATTCATCGTCATTAATGTAAATTTATTGCACAGAATATGAGGAGACTGCCACTTGGTGCATGGACGAGGGTTGCCTCGGCCTATAAATAGCTTTGTGAAGCATTTGGCTTTCTCTCATAGAGACGAACTCGATCGGTCCCCTACCTCGGCGAGTTGTTGATCTTCTCGTTCGCAGAAGCTTTGACGACAAATTCCTTCTGAAGATGAAGATGTACCGAGTTGGTTTATTCACCATCGGCTCTGTTTCCGTACAAGCCTGTGAAAGTGCCTATTTCATCCAAATATCAGAATCGTCGTGTCTTGACATAGTCTGAAGGTGCCTGTTGCATCCGAAGAACGGGGCGGTCGTGCCCCAATTTTTGTTATGCTGGAAGAGCCGCAGATCGGGGTTATCGTTCTCCTAATTTGTTAGTCTAGAAGAGCCACTCCTCTTGCTAGAGTGCCCGCATGCTGACGATGAAGTGATTCGCTCTGACTATGCACGGGGATGCGCCTATGTAACGCCCGTATTTCGGAATACGTATTTTAATTAGGCTTATATGTATTTCGGACCTGTATTTTATTTTCTCGAATTTTGGCCTGTAATTGTAATTTGGCTCGACTTGCGGATTTTGGTTTTCTCGTAAATTGGGTTTTTGGACCTGGCATGGTTTTCTTCTTTGTGGAGAAGGGTTTGGTTTGGTTTGCATTGGACTACCTTAGTTAACCTCCACCCTCAACACAACACACCATCCCTCATTAAAACCCCACCTAACTTTCTCTCTCCTCATTACTTTTCCATTAATTTTCTCCATCTTCTTCTTCTTCTTCCTTCCTCCACACAACACCTAACCTCCATAGGCAAGTACACCTTGCCACCAAATAAGAACCCTATTTTAATTGTCTATTAGCTAGATTAGGCCATGGTGATTCACATTAGAACATGGCATTTTATGATTTGGAGTTTCCATTTTTCTAGATCTAAGTTTTACCTATTTTTGAAATTCTTGGTTTTGATCTATTAAACTTAGATTTTTGCTTGTTTTGAGGCTTCCATGTGGAAGAGAATTCAATTTTACAGAAGATAGAACTTTGAAAATCTAAATTTTGTTTTGATTTGGCTAAGTTATGAGATTTGGAAATTTTGGTGTTCTTGGGTTTTTCTCTTTCAGCCTTCTGGAGAAGAAGACTTCGGCCAGCGCTCTTTAGCGCTGGGCTGAACCGCGCCAACCCTTCCTCGGCCAGCGCTCTTTAGCGCTAGACTGACCCGCGCTCGGAGCCCCTTGGCGAACCGCTCCCCCCTTCTTCGCTGACGCTCTTTAGCCCCAGCGTAGCTCACTCCTCAGCGCAACCCGACCCCCTGCGCAGCTCAGTCCCAGCGCAGCTCACCTCCAGCGCAGCTTGATCCTAGCGCAACCCGACCTCAGCGCAGTTCACTCCCCCAGCGCAGTTCATTCCCCTAGCGCAATCAGACCCTAGCACAACCCGACCCCAGGAACCCCAGCGCAACCTATTTGCCCATGGTGGTTTGGTTTTATTTCCTTGGGCCTGGCTTCTCTTTTATGGATTGGAGTTCTAAGATCTTGTTACACACAATACGACTGTCTTGACCCAACACGACCTGGCACGATTTTTGGTGTTTTGCTTATGACTAGTACGGTCTTCATGATTTTTGTGATTTATGATCCTAGTACTTTCTGATCTTCTTAGTAGTGACCCGATGGGGTGCGCTCTTAACTTGTAACCTGTGATTCATAATTAATCTTTGTACTGGATAACTTGATAGTGGCCCGTGGCGGCACACTCCTGACTTGTAACTTGACTTGACTTGATGCTGTTGCGATGGCTAACCTGACTCATATAATCAACTCTGACACCGTGGGTGTTCATTCTTGCTGCTTCATGCAATCCACTTGTCTTGTCTTGTCTTGCATCATGTCTAGGACGTGACTCCCTGGTTACCATGGTCAGGGATTCGTACTGAATATGGATTAGGCTAATGATTAGATCAAACCATAGCTCATGGAGAATCCCCAGTCACAGGCGATCTCGTTATCTGGGCGCTTTAATAGACTTGTAGCCTGCCGACGAGTAGGGCACATTTCTAGCACACTGTCATGTGTTGAACCCTCTAAGTCACCTAAGGGTATATCGTCTTCCGGGCGATGTACCCAACCATACTCTCAACTCGCAGAAGAATAACTGGATAGTCTGCAGGGCTTGGGACTGGAAAATTCTCATTTGCATCTTGTTAGTAATTAGGCATATGATAACCCTAGTTAGTTAAAGTAGTAAGCTATAGTATTTGTTTGGCCGCTTGTGAATGGATGGTGTCCAGTCTTGTCTAAGTCTCATCTAGTCCCGACACCTGGTACTCCTGAACATGATTGTTTTACTTATCTTTAACAATAAATGGGTAGAGAGAAAGTGCTATTCAGGCGAAGGATCACAACCCCAGTCCTTGTTTGGTTTAAGGGTTGTAACCTGGCTCCTGGAGTGGCTCCACGTCCCTAGTCGTTTATTGTCTTATTGTACTCTTTATTACTTGTACTTTTCTTCTATTCCTTATGTTCTGATATGCTGGCTTTTGTTCTTATTTCGTGGCCTCCTTGCGGTACTTGCTCTTTTTGGGGTTTGACCCAGCTGGTTTTGTGTGGCCAGATTTCGGAGCAGCACCCGAAGATCTACCGAACCTCCAGCCCAATGGTAGCGACTAGAAGGAACACCGGCTACGAGTGAGTTTTCCATTTTGATTCGCTCACTACATTGTAAAATTATTCTTTTGAGGCGTTTAGCCGACGAGCATCTGATAGCTCAATGCATATTTACTTACTGTCTGCCTACGGGCTGTAACATGATTGGCAAATCCTAGGGTTGATCATGTATGACTGAACTCTTGTTAGTCTTGACATTTTGTACGACTAGCTTCATGATCAGCTGAATATGTAATATTTGGGACGCCTTTTATTGTGTATTTGGTGATCTGATATCTTGTAATTATTATTACTTGCTTGAGATTGAGACATTAGGCTTGTTCATGACCATAGGAGACTGTTGGCTTGTAGTTAAACCCTCATATATCTAGACAGCCGTGACCGTATAGCAAGGTGGATTCCATTTCAATATACGTAGCTGGCTATGTACGCCCCCGCTCTCCAGTATTCTGGTTCTGGGGCGTTACATGGTTTAAGTGGTGGCCCATACAGGTCTTGGCATTCAAGAATGTGAGGGTTTACCAAATAGATGTCTCAATAAGTATTCGCCCTTGATCTCTGCTCGTATCTTCAAATCCCTGAGAATCTTGACCTGATCACATGCTTGTATCGTTGATCTGTCCTGGTCCTTCCTTAATGTTTTCTATGTCGTCTTCTTCAGCGGCATTGTTTCTGGACTTACCGATCAGTAAGGCGGAGCACCTCCCATGGACCAGCAACCTGGAGATCAAGCCCAGCATTCTGGAGTAGCCTCCAGAGTCGTGCCTACCGGAGGAGAACCACCAATTCAGCCCGTCCAGCCTGCAGAGCCTAATGATGGCACTTTGGTGGGTCTTATTAGGTCCCTATTAGCTTTCCAGGATTGTCGCAGAGATGCCTTGCACCAGGCGGTGACAGACGCTTTGACCAGAGGAGGTCATCAGGGTAATAGCGCGGCCAACAACTTCAAGCGCTTGAACTCCCCATTCTTCGACGGCAGCGAAGATGCAATTGCCGCGGACACTTGGCTTCAGGATACCGAGGTGGTTCTGGAAGCAGCTAGGACACCTGAGAATAAGAAGGTGGCGGTGGTATGCCTGTAGTTGCTAGACTTAGCTCGTAGTTGGTGGGCGACGCAGGCCGTGGGATTAGCGACGACGGTTACTTGGGCGGTATTTAGAGAAAGATTCCAGACGAAGTATTTCGATGCTGTAGCTCGGTACGACCTGCAGACGAGGTTTACCAACTTGAAGCAAGGAGGCAGGACGTTCGACGGTTATGCATCTGAGTTTTCTAGACTCAGTAGGTTTGCCCCCACCTTGGTGGCAACCGAGTTTGATAGGGCCCAGCGGTTCCAACAGGGGCTGCATTTGGAAATATTGTTGGCAGTTGAGCAGTTCGAGCACCAGACGTTCGATGCAGTATTGAGGGCAGCTAGGAGGCACGTGTACACCTTCCAGAGGATCATGGATAGGACCGGAGGTAGGAAACGGTCCCACAATCAGATGCACCAATCATCAGCTCCAGCCCCGGCAGCTAGGGGTTTGACCATTGGAACTCCGAGGAGGGCGGCCTCAGTAACGTCGGTTCAATATTCAACCCCGATGTACCCGCAGCTGCAAAAGCAGAAGCAGACTTCCGCGATGGGATGTTCTCATTGCGGGAAGCCAGGGCACGTGGTAGCAGATTGTCGTAGGGTACAGGGATTGTGCCTGGCTTGTGGAGCGGCAGATCACAAGATAGGAGCCTGCCCGAATAGGGTTAGTTCGTCCTCTTCCAACCTAACCAGTCCGTCAGTTAGGGGACAGCACCTATACAGCAGCAGCAGTACCCGAGGCCATTGTTGCCTCACGCCTAGGCGTTTCAGCAGCAGAACCAGCAGCAGTACACCCAAGCTCAAGTGCAGAGCAGGCAAAGAGGTTTCTAGCAGAGGGGACCCGCAGCCAGAGGACAAGGTCAGGCAATAATGATGACTACGGAAGAAGAGGTTGCACCAGGTGAGGTAGTGGCAGGTACTATTCTCGTCAACTCCTCTCCAGCATCGGTATTATTTGATTCTGGTACATCGCATTCATTCATGTCTGCACGATTCGCGACACGGATAGGATTGGAGCCTGAGTCATTATCAGTGAGGCTCAATATACTTACTGGTAATGGTCTTGTGGGAGTAGATCGAGTGTTTTCCTCGTGTCGGATCGTAGTTAGCGGTAGAGAGTTCCCCGCTAGATTTATAGAGTTTCCCATAGCAGACTATGATGTAGTCTTAGGTATGGATTAGTTGAGGAACCAGTATGCTAGGATAGACTGCCATGTTGGCAGGGTTGTCTTTAGTATTCCAGGCGAGCCAAAGTTTTTATTTTCCAGAGGCGCAGTAGAATCATCTTCCCCAGTATTGCGGATGGCAGTAGCAGCAGTACAGTTACCCCGGATAGTTGAAAAGTTTCCAGATGTCTTCCCAGAGGAACTTCCAGGAATGCCGCCAGAAAGAGAGATCAAGTTTACTATAGACTTGATCCCCGGGACAGCACCAGTATCAGAGCGAGTCTACAGGATGGCGCCTTCAGAGTTGGAGATTTTGTACAGGATGATTGAAGAACTCAGGACCAAGGGATTCATTCATGCAAGTGGATCACTTTGGGGAGCCCCGATGCTTCTTGTGAAGAAGAAGGATGGTACATCCAGATTATGTGTAGATTATCATACCTTGAACTCAGTGACAGTCAAGAACAGATACCCTCTCCCGAAGATAGATGACTTGTTTGATTAACTCAAAGGGGCTTCAGTGTTCTCGAAGATAGACTTGCGGTCAGGATACCACTAGATCAGAGTCAGAGAGCAGGACATCCCGAAGACAGCTTTTCGATCTAGATATAGACATTGGGAGTTCCTTGTTATGCCCTTTGGAGTGACCAATGCGCCGGCCATATTCATGGACCTCATGAATCGTATCTTTATGCCTTACTTGGATCAGTTCGTGATCGTGTTCCTAGATGACATCCTAGTCTACAGCAAGAGCAAAGCAGAGCACGAGCAACATCTCAGAATCGTCCTTCAGACGCTTAGAGAGCATCAGTTGTATGCCAAGTTCAGTAAATGCGAGTTCTGGCTCGATCGTATTTCGTACTTGGGTCACATCATTACCCGAGGAGGAGTAGAAGTGGATCCCTAGAAGATTATGGCTATCGAGATGTGGCCAGTACCTAGCTCAGTGGCAGAGGTTCGCAGCTTCCTTGGATTGGTCGGCTACTACCGGCGATTCTTTTCAGATTTTACAAAGATTTCGGCACCGATGACCCAGTTGACCCGCAAGGATGTACAGTTTGCTTGGACAGCAGAGTGTCAGGAATCATTTGAGAAGTTGAAGCGAGGTTTGATAACGGCTCCTATTCTCACGCTTCCAGAGGGAACCGGAGGATTCTCAGTGTATTGCGACGCTTCAGGCAGAGGATTGGGGTATGTCTTGATGCAGCATGGGAAGGTAATAGCTTATGCATCACGTCAACTTCGTGATCATGAGAGGAATTACCCAACCCATGACTTGGAACTGGCGGCGGTAGTGTTTGCGCTTAAGCTTTGGCGACACTACTTGTACGGAGATAGGGTGGAAATCTTTATCGACCGCAAAAGCCTGAAGTATGTTTTCACCCAGAAGGACCTTAACATGCGGCAGAGAAGATGGTTCGAGCTATTGGTGGACTACGATGTGGACTTGCAGTATCACCCAGGGAAGGCCAACGTTGTAGCAGATGCGTTGAGCTGGAGAGCCGGAGTTTACTTCCTAACAGCGCAACCAGAGTTATTGGCAGATCTTCAGAAGATGGGAATTAAAGTAGTTCTTTCTACCAACATGGCGTTGATGGCCAGTCTACAGGTTCAGTCCAGCATAGTTGAGAGGATCCGGATGGCGCAGTCTACGGATTCCAAGATTCAGCGACTCAGAGCAGAGTGTGAGGCAGGAAGAAGGCCAGAGTTGTGCATTCATGAAGATGGTACACTTTGATATGGCACTCGTCTTTGTGTACCCAGTGGAGATATCAGACAGGAGGTCATGGCAGAAGCTCACAGTTCACAGTATTCTATTCATCCTGGTGGTACGAAGATGTACCGTAACATTCGTCAGCATTTTTGGTAGAATGGCATGAAGAGGGAGATAGCCCAGTTTGTCTCTCGGTGTTTGGTTTGCTAGCAGGTTAAGGCTGAACATCAGAGGCCAGCTGGACTTCTTCAGCCCTTGCCGATTCCAGAATAGAAGTGGAGGCATGTGACCATAGATTTTATGACTAGATTGCCCAGATCCCCAGCTGGTCGAGATGCTATTTGGGTTATAGTTGACAGGCTCACGAAAGTGGCTCACTTTCTTTCGTTCAGAGTTGGTCAGTCGACGGCTCAGCTAGAAAAAATGTACCTCAGGCAGATTGTCAGGCTTCACGGTGTGCCCGTCAGTATCACCTCGGACAGGGATTCAAGATTTACATCACACTTTTGGCGTAGCCTGCAAGAGAGTTTGGGAACTCACCTTCAGTTTAGCTCAACTTATCACCCGCAGACAGATGGCCAATCGAAACGCACAATCCAGACTCTTAAAGATATGTTGAGATCTTGTACCCTTGACTTCGGTGGTTCATGGAAGAATCACTTGCACCTGGTAGAATTCTTCTACAACAATAGTTTCCAGGCCAATATTCAGATGGCTCCGTTCGAGGCACTGTATGGTAGGAAGTGCAGATCCCCGTTAGCCTGGGATGATATTGGAGAGAGGCAGATGCTTGGTCCAGAAATGATTTCCCAAACAGTTGAAGTAGTCAGAAAGATCAGAGATCGCCTTCGAGTGGCCCAAGATCGCCAGCGACATTGGGCCGATGCTCATCGGCGTCCCATAGAGTTTGCTATCGGCGACCATGTATTCCTTAGGATCTTGCCTAACCGCGGCGTCATTCGTTTTGGCGTACGGGGAACGCTTAGTCCTAGGTATATAGGGCCGTTCGATATCCTGGAGCGAGTAGGAGATGTATCCTATCGTCTCCCTCTTCCGCCGTCGCTAAGTAAGGTGTATGATGTATTCCATGTGTCCCAATTACGACGGTACATCCCGGACCCGAGCTATATCCTGGATCATTCGGAACTGGTTGTTGGTACCAACCTTTCGTATGAGGAGAGGCCCGTGTCTATATTGGACCGGAGAGAAAAGATACTCAAGAACAAGACTATTAGCTTAGTCCGTGTTGCTTGGGGTCATCACTCTCTAGGTGAGTCAACGTGGGAGCGTGAGGACGACATTCGATCGCGATATCCCGACCTGTTTGACTCGTAAGGTATAATGTCTTCCTTATGCCTTATGCATTCCATCCCTTGCTTGCAGGTATGATTGTTTGATTGTTTGCTTAGTATAGCTTATTTGTGGATAATATAGCTGGCTCCTACATCTCTAAGCATCTTGATTTAAATTTCGAGGACAGAATTCTTTTAAGGTGGGTAGAGTTGTAACGCCCGTATTTCGGAATACGTATTTTAATTAGGCTTATATGTATTTCGGACCTGTATTTTATTTTCTCAAATTTTGGCCTGTAATTGTAATTTGGCTCGACTTGCAGATTTTGGTTTTCTCGTAAATTGGGTTTTTGGACCTGGCATGGTTTTATTCTTTGTGGAGAAGGGTTTAGTTTGGTTTGTATTGGACTACCTTAATTAACCTATACCCTCAACACAATACACCATCCCTCATTAAAACCCCACCTAACTTTCTCTCTCCTCATTACTTTTTCATTAATTTTCTCCATCTTCTTCTTCTTTCTTCCTCCACACAACACCTAACCTCCATAGGCAAGTGCACCTTGCCACCAAATAAGAACCCTATTTTAATTGTCCATTAGCTAGATTAGGCCATGGTGAATCACATTAGAACTTGGCATTTTGTGATTTGGAGTTTCTATTTTTCTAGATCTAAGTTTTACCCATTTTCGAAATTCTTGGTTTTGATCTATTAAACTTAGATTTTTGCTTGTTTTGAGGCTTCCATGTGGAAGATAATTCAATTTTACACAAGATAGAACTTTAAAAATCTAAATTTTGTTTTGATTTGGCTAAGTTATGAGATTTGGAAATTTTTGTGTTCTTGGGTTTTTCTCTCTCAGCCTTCTGGAGAAGAAGACTTCGGCCAGCGCTCTTTAGCGCTGGGCTGAACCGCGCCAACCCTTCCTCGGCCAGCGCTCTTTAGCGCTGGACTGACCCGCGCTCACTGCCCCTTGGCGAACCGCTCCCTCCTTCTTCGCTGGCGCTCTTTAACCCCAGCGTAGCTCACTCCTCAGCGCAACCCGACCCCCTGCGCAGCTCAGTCCCAGCGTAGCTCACCCCCAGCGCAGCTTGATCCTAGCGCAACCCGACCTCAGCGCAGTTCACTCCCCCAGCGCAGTTCACTCCCCCAGTACAGTTTATTCCCCTAGGGAAATCAGACCCTAGCGCAACCCGACCCCAGGAACCCCAGCGTAACCTATTTGCCCAAGGTGGTTTGGTTTTATTTCCTTGGGCTTGGCTTCTCTTTTGTGGATTGGAGTTCTGAGATCTTGTTCCACACAACATGACTGTCTTGACCCAACACGACTGTCACCCTCATTTTTTTTCGTATTTCCCGTATTTCGTATTTATATTCGTATCTGGATTTTGGCATGTATTTTTATTTTTCTCGACTTGTGGAATTTCGGTATTTCTCGTATTTTGGGTTTTGTCCTGGCTCGGTTTTAATTGGTTTTGGGTTGGTTTGGTTTGATTTAATGAGTATTGGATCACCATAGCCTATGCTCCACCGTCAACACACCACATCCCACCCTCTTTAAAACTCCACCAATATTTTCTCTCTCCTCATAACCACCATTTATTTCCTTCTTCTTCTTCTTCTCCTTCCTCTACACAACTCTCCCAACCCTAGGCAAGTGCACCTTGCCACTACATGAGAGCCCTCTTTTCCTTGTCCATTTGCTAGATTAGGACATGGTGATCAACATTAGAACTTAGGTTTTTGTGATTTGGAGCCTCCATTGTGATAGATCTAAGTTATTCTATTTTCGGATTTTGCATGGTTTGAGCTTCTTAAGTTGGATTTTATGGGTTTTTGATGTTTCCATGTGGTAGAGCATTCAGTTTCACTCCAGTTGGAACTTTGGAAATCCGGATTTGGTGTTCGGATGGCCAAGTTCTGAACTTTTGAAGCTTTGGGTTTATCCATGGTGTTCTTGCTGTTTGGAGAAGACAGTGAGCAGTGTGCAGAGCTTCTTAGCTTATGCCACTGAGTCTTGGATACGTTTCCTGTTGGAAGCGTGTCTCCTGCGTGCGTGCTTTTGTGCGTACGCAGACTTGAGCGTGCGTGACTTTTCATGTACGCTGCTCCCTTGAGCGAGCGTGACTTTTCATGTACGCTGCTCCCTTGAGCGTGCGTGACTTTTCATGTACGCTGCTCCCCTTGAGCGCGCGTGACTTTTCATGTACGCTGCTCCCCTTGAGCGTGCGTGACTTTTCATGTACGCTGCTCCCCTTGAGCGTACGTGACTTTTCATGTACGCTGCTCCCCTTGAGCGTGCGTGACTTTTCGCGTACGCTGCTCCCTTGAGCGTGCGTGACTTTTCGTGTACGCTGCTCCTCTTGAGCGCGCGTGACTTTTTATGTACGTAGCTCCCCTTGAGCGTGCGTGACTTTTCATGTACGCTGCTCCCCTTGAGCGTGCGTGACTTTTTATGTACGCTGCTCCCCTTGAGCGTGCGTGACTTTTCATGTACGCTGCTCCCCTTGAGCGTACGTGACTTTTCATGTACGCTGCTCCCCTTGAGCGTGCGTGACTTTTCATGTACGCTGCTCCCCTTGTGCGTGCGTGACTTTTCGCGTACGCTGCTCCCCTTGAGCGTGCGTGACTTTTCGTGTACGCTGCTCCCCTTGAGCGTGTGTGACTTTTCGCGTACGCAGCTCCCCCTGCGTGCGTGACTTTTGTGTACGCTGTCCCCTGACCCCTTGCTTAACCCATTGGCTCTTGGAGTTTTGGTCTTATTTCTTTAAGCATGGCTCTTCTATAGCCCTGTATATTGATATTTTATTAGATATTTTATGTCCATTTTATATCCTTACGCCTTTTGTCCTGAACTAGATAATCACAAATTTACTGGATATGTTTGGAATTGATAATTGAGCATGACCTGATAATTGGCCCGTCGTGGCGCACTCCTGACCAGTACACTTGATATGATAACCTGACCTGATATATCTTGAATAGCTGTTGCGACGGATACCTGACATGACATAACATGTATAATTAATCCTGACACCGTGGGCGATTGTGCTTGTACAAATAATCCAGTCATGTCTTGCATCATGTCTAGGAGGGGACTCCTGAGTACCACGGTCAGGAGTACCTACGGAATTGGACTAAGGTTAATAATTAGTATAATTCACTAGTCATGAAGAGATGTTCCCCAGTTACAGGCGATCCTGTTATCCCGGCCGCAAATGATTGGACTTGTAGCCTGCCGACGAGTAGGGCACATTTCCAGTCCACTGTTATGTGGGGCACCCACCATTGTCACTTAAATGATTGAACTCTATTGTCACTATAATGCATTGTACTCTCTAGATTGTCACTATAATGATTGCCTGGATAACCGGGATAGCTGCAGGGCCTGTGACTACTTGGAGCATCTCATTGTATCTTTCTAGTAACTAGGAATGTGATAACCCTAGTTAGTTAATGTAGAAAGCCGTAGGCAATGATTGGTCGTGATTGCTTGGATGGAGTCTGGTCCAGTATAGTATTGTCTAGAATTGATTGATTGTAAGATTGTACCAGAATGATTGAAGGATTGTCACTCCAGATTGTCACTATAATGATTGTCACTCCAGACTGTTACTTGACCTGATTTCTTATATTTATCTTGCCGATAAATGGTGAGAGAAACCAAGTTCCGTTCAGACGAAGGGTTACAACCCCGGTCCTTGTTTGGTTTACGAGTTGTAACCTAGCTATCTGAATAGTCCCATGGTTATCTCATCGTATATCATCCTGACATGCTTTTCCATATGTCCTGTCTTTTAGTGATTCTATGCAAGATTGTCTTTTATAATTACCCATCATGCTTTTTCTTAAATTACTGTCTCTTATTATGTAATTATATTATTGTGCTAATTTGTTGACTTTGGTTCTTATTTTGTGGCCTCCTTTGTGGCACTTGCTCTTCCTGGGGTCTGACCCAGCTGGTTTTGTATGGCCAGATACCGGAGCAGCAGCAAAGGATCTACCTGTCTTCCAGCCCGATGGTGGTCACCAGGCGTAACCAGGGCATCGAGTGGGTTTCTTTTGTTCTCCCACTGTAATATTATAAATTATTCTTTTGAGGCATTTAGCCGACGAGCAAGTATTAGCTCGATTGTACTTACTTACTGTCTGCCTACGGCTGTAACATGATTGACAAGCCCCGGGGGTTGATCATGTATGACTGAACTCTTGCTAGTCCTTACATTTTGTAACGACTAGCTTCATGATCATCTGGATATGTAATGTTTGGGACGCCTTACAATTGTATATTTGGAGATCTGATATCTTGTGATTATTATTAGTTGGTTGAGATTGAGGCAATAGGCTATTTTATGACCTTAAGAGACTGATGGATTGTAGTGAAACCCTCATATATCTAGACAGCCGTGACCGTATAGCGGTGTGGATCCCATTCCGTTATACGTAGCTGGCTATGTCTGCCCCCGCTCTCCAGTATTCTGGTTCTGGGGTGTGACATGGTTTAAGTGGTGGCCCATGCAGGTCTTGTCAATCAAGAAATGTGAGGGTTTTCCGAATAGATGTCTCAATCAGTATTCGCCCTTGATCTCCGCCCGTATTTTCAAATCCCTGAAATTCTTGCCCTGATTACATGCTTGTATCGTTGATCTGTCCTGGTCCTTCCTTATTGTTTCTCTGTGTCGTCTTCCTCAGCGGCACTGCACCTGACCCTACCGATCAGCAAGGAGGAGCACCTCCCGTGGACCAGCAGCAACCAGAAGATCAGGCCCAGCACTCAGGAGCAGCCTTCCGAGTCGTACCTACTGGAGGAGAGCTGCCAGTTCAGCCAGTCCAGCCTGCAGATCCTGATGATGGCACTTTGGTGGGTCTCATCAGGTCATTGTTAGCTTCCCAAGATCGTAGAGGCGATGCCTTGCACCAGGCAGTGGAAGATGCTCTGAATAGAAGTGGACCCCGAGGGAACAGTGCGGTCAACAGTTTTAAGCGCCTGAACCCTCCATTCTTCGATGGCAGCGAGGATGCCATTGCTGTCGATGCTTGGCTACAAGATATAGAGGTGATTCTCGAAGCCGCGAAGACTCCAGAAGAAGAGAAGGTGGCTGTGGTGCGCCTATGGTTATTGGATCTAGCCCGCAGTTGGTGGGCCGCACAAGCAGTGGGATTGACAACACCTGTCCCCTGGGCAGTGTTCAGCAAAAAGTTCCAGACCAAGTATTATGATGCAGTGGCTCGGTATGACTTGCAGACCAGGTTCAGTAATCTTAAGCAGATGGGGAGGACGATCGACGGATATGCGGCCGAGTTTTCCAGACTCAGTCGGTTTGCTCCCACCTTGGTAGCAACCGAGTTTGACAGAGCGCAGAGGTTCCAGCAGGGACTTCACCTAGAGATTATATTGGCAGTAGAACAGTTCGAGCATCAGACCTATGATGCGGTATTACGAGCAGCAAGAAGGCACGAGTATACCTCCCAGAGAATAGTGGACAGGACTGGAGGTCGGAAGCGGTCCCATAGTCAGATGAATCAGTCTTCAGCACCAGCCCCGGCAGCTAGGGCTTTGACTATTGGAACTCTGAGGCAAGCAACCTCAGTTACGTCGGTCCAGTACTCGACCCCGACGTACCCTCAGCAGAAACAGAAGCAAGCACAGTCTTCCGCCGTAGGCTGTTCTTATTGTGGAAAGCCTGGACACGTGGTAGCGGAGTATCGCAAGGCGTTGGGATTATGTTTATTGTGTGGAGCATCGGATCATAGGATAGGGTCCTGTCCTTTCAGAGTTGATTCAGCATCGACAGTATCTAGTCCCTCGGTTAGGGGACCAGCACCAGCACCAACACCAGTACCAGCTCCAGTTCACCAGCAACAGCAGTTCCCGTTCCCGAGGCTATTGCCGACTCAGGCCCAGACTTTCCAGCAACAGAACCCGCGGCAGTTTGCCCTAGCCCAGGCTCAGGTTCAGAATCGACCGAGAGGTATATGTGTCCTCTCATCTTGCTTTTCTACCATCATTATGCGGGGTGCATGACGTATTTCATGTATCCTAATTACAACGGTACATCCCGGACCCGAGCCATATCCTAGGTCATTCGAAACTGGTTATTGGTACCAACCTTTTCGTATGAGGATAGGCCCGTATCCCTGTTTGACCAAGGGGAGAGACCTCAAGCGCAAGACTATCAGTTTAGTTCATGTTGCTTGCGTTCATCGCTCCTTGGGAGAGTCAAACGTGGGAGTGTAAGGATGATATCCGATCACGTTATCCCTACTTGTTTGACTCGTGAGGTGTAATGTCTTCCTTATGCCTTACGTTTTCCCTTCCTTGCTTGCATTGTATGATTGTATGATTGAATTGCTTAGTGTAGCTTGCTTGTGCTTAGTATAGCTTATCGTGACAATCTCTAGCTCCTTGATTAAATTCTAAGGACGGAATTCTTTTAAGGTGGGTAGAGTTATCACCCTCATTTTTTTTTCTGTATTTCCCGTATTTTGTATTTATATTCGCATCTGGATTTTGGCATGTATTTTTATTTTTCTCGATTTGTAGAATTTCGGTATTTCTCGTATTTTGGGTTTTGTCCTGGCTCGGTTTTAATTGGTTTTGGGTTGGTTTGGTTTGATTTAATGAGTATTGGATCACCATAGCCTATGCTCCACCCTCAACACACCACATCCCACCCTCTTTAAAACTCTACCAACATTTTCTCTCTCATCATAACCACCATTTATTTCCTTCTTCTTCTTCTTCTTCTCCTTCCTCTACACAACTCTCCCAACCCTAGGCAAGTGCACCTTGCCACTACATGAGAGCCCTCTTTTCCTTGTCCATTTGCTAGATTAGGACATGGTGATCAACATTAGAACTTGGGTTTTTGTGATTTGGAGCCTCCATTGTGATAGATCTAAGTTATTCTATTTTTGGATTTTGTATGGTTTGAGCTTCTTAAGTTAGATTTTATGGGTTTTTTGATGTTTCCATGTGGTAGAGCATTCAGTTTCACTCCAGTTGGAACTTTGGAAATCCGGATTTGGAGTTCGGATGGCCAAGTTCTGAACTTTTAAAGCTTTGGGTTCATCCATGGTGTTCTTGCTGTTTGTAGAAGACAGTGAGCAGTGTGCAGAGCTTCTTAGCTTATGCCACTGAGTCTTGGATACGCTTCCTGTTGGAAGCGTGTCTCCTGCGTGCGTGCTTTTGTGCGTACGCAGACTTGAGCGTGTGTGACTTTTCATGTACGCTTCCCTTGAGCGTGCGTGACTTTTATGTACGCTGCTCCCCTTGAGCGCGTGTGACTTTTCATGTACGCTGCTCCCCTTGAGCGCGCGTGACTTTTCATGTACGCTGCTCCCCTTGAGCGTGCGTGACTTTTCATGTACGCTGCTCCCCTTGAGCATGCGTGACTTTTCACGTATGCTGCTCCCTTGAGCGTGCGTGACTTTTCGTGTACGCTGCTCCCCTTGAGCGCGCGTGACTTTTCATGTACGCTGCTCCCCTTGAGCGTGCGTGACTTTTCATGTACGCTGCTCCCCTTGAGCGCGCGTAACTTTTCATGTACGCTGCTCCCCTTGAGCGTGCGTGACTTTTTATGTACGCTGCTCCCCTTGAGCGTGCGTGACTTTTCATGTACGCTGCTCCCCTTGAGCGTGCATGACTTTTCATGTACGCTGCTCCCCTTGAGCGTGCGTAACTTTTCGCGTACGCTGCTCCCCTTGAGCGTGCGTGACTTTTTGTGTACGCTGCTCCCCTTGAGCATGCGTGACTTTTCGCGTACGTAGCTCCCCCTGCGTGCGTGACTTTTGTGTACGCTGGCCCCTGACCCCTTGCTTAACCCATTGGCTCTTGGAGTTTTGGTCTTATTTCTTTAAGCATGGCTCTTCTATAGCCCTGTATATTGATATTTTATTAGATATTTTACGTCCATTTTATATCCTTACGCCTTTTGTCCTGAACTTGATAATCACAAATTTACTGGATATGTTTGGAATTAATAATTGAGCATGACCTGATAAGTGGCCCGTCGTGGCGCACTCCTGACCAGTACACTTGATATGATAACCTGACCTGATATATCTTGAATAGCTGTTGCGACGGCTACCTGACATGACATGACATTTATAATTAATCCTGACACCGTGGGCGATTGTGCTTGTACAAATAATCCAGTCATGTCTTGCATCATGTGTAGGAGGGGACTCCTGAGTACCACGGTCAGGAGTACCTACGAAATTGGACTAAGGTTAATAATTAGTATAATTCACTAGTCATGAAGAGATGTTCCCCAGTTACAGGCGATCCCGTTATCCCCGGCCGCAAATGATTGGACTTGTAGCCTGCCGACGAGTAGGACACATTTCCAGCCCACTGTTATGTGGGGCACCCACCATTGTCACTTAAATGATTGAACTCTATTGTCATTATAATGCATTGTACTCTTTAGATTGTCACTATAATGATTGCCTGGATAACCTGGATAGCTGCAGGGCCTGTGACTACTTGGAGTATCTCATTGCATTTTGCTAGTAACTGGGAATGTGATAACCCTAGTTAGTTAATGTAGAAAGCCGTAGGCAATGATTGGCCGTGATTGCTTGGATGGAGTCTGGTCCAGTATAGTATTGTCTAGAATTGATTGATTGTAAGATTGTACCAGAATGATTGAAGGATTGTCACTATAATGATTGTCACTCCAGATTGTTACTTGACCTGATTTCTTATATTTATCTTGCCGATAAATGGTAAGAGAAACCAAGTTCCGTTCAGACGAAGGGTTACAATCCCGGTCCTTGTTTGGTTTACGAGTTGTAACCTAGCTATCTGAATAGTCCCATGGTTATCTCATCGTCTATCATCCTGACATGCTTTTCCATATGTCCTGTCTTTTAGTGATTCTATGCAAGATTGTCTTTTATAATTATCCATCATGCTTTTTCTTAAATTACTGTCTCTTATTATGTAATTATATTATTGTGCTAATTTGTTGACTTTGGTTCTTATTTTGTGGCCTCCTTCGTGGCACTTGCTCTTCCTGGGGTCTGACCCAGCTGGTTTTGTATGGCCAGATACCGGAGCAGCAGCAAAGGATCTACCTGTCTTCCAGCCCGATGGTGGTCACCAGGCGTAACCAGGGCATCGAGTGGGTTTTTTTTGTTCTCCCACTGTAATATTGTAAATTATTCTTTTGAGGCGTTTAGCCGACGAGTAAGTGTTAGCTCGATTGTACTTACTTACTGTCTGCCTACGGCTGTAACATGATTGACAAGCCCCGGGGGTTGATCATGTATGACTGAAGTCTTGCTAGTCCTCACATTTTGTAACGACTAGCTTCATGATCATCTGGATATGTAATGTTTGGGACGTCTTACAATTGTATATTTGGAGATCTGATATCTTGTGATTATTATTAGTTGGTTGAGATTGAGGCAATAGGCTATTTTATGACCTTAAGAGACTGATGGATTATAGTGAAACCCTCACATATCTAGACAGCCGTGACCGTATAGCGGTGTGGATCCCATTCCGTTATATGTAGCTGGCTATGTCTGCCCCCGCTCTCCAGTATTCTGGTTCTGGGGCGTGACAACGACCTGGTACGGTTTTCGGTGTTTTGCTTATGACTAGTACGGTCTTCGTGATTTCTGTGATTTATGATCCTAGTACTTTCTGATCTTCTTAGTAGTGACCCGATGGGGTGCGCTCTTAACTTGTAACCTGTGATTCATAATTAATCTTTGTACTGGATAACTTGATAGTGGCCCGTGGCGGCGCACTCCTGACTTGTAACTTGACTTGACTTGATGTTGTTGCGATGGCTAACTTGACTCATATAATCAACTCTGACATCGTGGGTGTTCATTCTTGCTGCTTCGTGCAATCCACTTGTCTTGTCTTGTCTTGCATCATGTCTAGGACGTGACTCCCTGGTTACCACGGTCAGGGATTCGCACTGAATATGGATTAGGCTAATGATTAGATCAAACCATAGCTCATGGAGAATCTCCAGTCACAGGCGATCTCGTTATCTGGGCGCTTTAATGGACTTGTAGCCTGCCGATGAGTAGGGCACATTTCCAGCACACTGTCATGTGTTGCACCCTCTAAGTCACCTAAGGGTATATCGTCTTCCGGACGATGTACCCAACCATACTCTCAACCCGCGGAAGGATAACTGGATAGTCTGCAGGGCTTGGGACTGGGAAATTCTCATTTGCATCTTGTTAGTAATTAGGCATATGATAACCCTAGTTAGTTAAAGTAGTAAGCTGTAGTATTTGCTTGACCGCTTGTGAATGGATGGTGTCCAGCCTTCTCTAAGTCTCGTCTAGTCCCGACACCTGGTACTCCTGAACATGATTTTTTTACTTATCTTTAACAATAAATGGGTAGAGAGAAAGTGCTATTCAGGCGAATGGTCACAACCCCGGTCCTTGTTTGGTTTAAGGGTTGTAACCTCGCTCCTGGAGTGGCTCCACGTCCCTAGTCGTTTATTGTCTTATTGTACTCTTTATTACTTATACTTTTCTTCTATTCCTTATGTTCTGATATGCTGGCTTTTGTTCTTATTTTGTGGCCTTCTTGTGGCACTTGCTCTTTCTGGGGTTTGACCTAGCTGGTTTTGTGTGGCCAGATTTCGGAGCAGCACCCGAGGATCTACCGAACCTCCAGCCCAATGGTGGCGACTAGAAGGAACCCGGGCTACGAGTGGGTTTTCCATTTTGATTCGCTCACTACATTGTAAAATTATTCTTTTGAGGCGTTTAGCCGACGAGCATCTGTTAGCTCGATTCATATTTACTTACTGTCTGCCTACGGGCTGTAACATGATTGGCAAATCCTAGGGTTGATCAGGTATGACTGAACTGTTGCTAGTCTTGACATTTTCTACGACTAGCTTCATGATCAGCTGAATATGTAATATTTGGGACGCCTTTTATTGTGTATTTGGTGATCTGATATCATGTAATTATTATTACTTGCTTGAGATTGAGACATTAGGCTTGTTCATGACCATAGGAGACTGTTGGCTTGTAGTTAAACCCTCATATATCTAGACAGCCGTGACCGTATAGCGAGGTAGATTCCATTTCAATATACGTAGCTGGCTATGTACGCCCTCGCTCTCCAGTATTCTGGTTCTGGGGCGTTACAGCCTACGCTGTGATGCTGGAATGATGCGCCTGGCTGTAGCACTTGAGTGATGCACCTGGTTGTATGTTGAAGTGATGCGCCTGGTTGTAGCACTTGAGTGATGCGTCTAGCTGTAGTCTTTTAGGATTTTCTTTCTCTTTGTAAAAGAATTCTCCTTTGTAAAAGAGTTTTAGACATGTAATAGACTTTCATATGAATTAAAAGCCCCATTTTTATGTCTCTACTTCTTTGCTATTTTCTGCTGTGCCAAGTGTTCTGTTTTCTGGCGCATGTTGATTTTTGGCACGTGAGAGTTAGGACGCATAGGATTTCTGGCCTTAGATGCGCCTAAAATTCCATGCTTCTACACTTTGTATTCCACAAAATGTATAGTCATTACGGGAATCGAAGATACAATAATGATTATGCCATAGTAATCATGGCATTTAAACACGTTTCTTCATAAACGGATCCATATGGCAAGTAGTGCAAGCGTCACACCTAAGGAGTTCTCCACAGAATGGAGGCCTAATTAGTTTAAGGATTTTTTTAGACAAAAGAAGGCATGCCAAATGATTTTCACGTCTAAGCTCTGCTTTCCTACATTACATTAATGACTGACTTGTCAAAAATGTCGTTTTTGAATCCTGAGGGCATCACATTCACTTTATAATTTGAAATAATTGTCATGATTATGATGTAATAATCATGATAATTAATCACATTTATCTATAACGGAGTCCACATGTGCATGACATCTGTCACACATAAGTTTACATGCAGCAGGATTGGCACACCTAAGAGTTTTGACGCCTAAAAACTCTATGCTGAGGACACTTCACTACTGAGTTGCTGACAGTTGTACTCCACGCCGACCACTACATTCTCTCTCTTCATTTAATACAAAAAAAATAATGATAGAGGCATTTTGAATTCAAATGCGGTGTAGTACATTTAATGCGTATGTTTCGTGTGCGCTCTGAATTTTGAAATGACAACCGTCGTAATCATAAGGAATTAATGTATTCTTCGTAACTAATGACATGTGTCGCGCAGATAGTATTTTGCATGAGCATTAAATACTAGTATTTATGCACAATGAATGCATAGATCTTAGGCATAGAAGCTCTTACATATAAAAAGTGAAAACAATACATTTTACTTCATTTTTTACACGAAAGTCCAGTAGTTAGCCGTTACAGTGTGAATGGCTATAAATAGCTTGAGTTTTGTGCTGCCAATACACATCGAAAGTATCGATTCTTGAGGCAGAGCCTACTTGCTACCAAATTCTCTTTTCCACATTGTTGTGAGTTCAAGATTTAGCAATTCATTTCCATCTTCGCATCGCGTAGTCAAAGAAGCTAAGTGGTCACGTATCGATCAGACCTCTACCACTACTGTAAGCCCCCTTACCCAAATTTAGGTTTATATAATTCAATGTGATAATATAATTATTTTGGGATAATTAGTGTCACGACCCGCACCCTAGAGTAAGGGCACGAGAAGTGGGTATGTCCAGCCTACGCCGCAGTGTCGGCGGTAGAACGCTGTTCTAGGTCATGAACTATAACTAACATAATATGAATACCCTCCATAAGGAGGCCAACACAGAGGTATAACTCAATCACAATCTATAGATAGAAAATGGCACGATGAAATAGATAAGGAAAACCTCAACTGAGATACAACAGAAATATATACAAGTCTCAACAACTCTATAACATACAACTCTGAAACAAAGACATAAGCTAAACATGAAAAGAAATAGTCTAAGCTATCTACTCTATACAAGGTATCATCCTGAGCAGCTGCCTGAACCTCGCCAGGGGTCCAGGTCGCGAGTGTCATCTAGGCAAGCTCCAAGTAAGGGGGTGCAGGGTTCCTCATCATCCTCTGTAAAATTTTCAACAGGTCCAGTCAGGACGGGAGCGAGCACAGTACATCTCATGCAGTTCATATCAAGGCAGGAAATATAAAGCAGGCAATAGATAAGATACATGAAACGCTGTAAGAAGATGTACATGAAACAGGAGAGATATTTGATAACTGGAAATATATACATGATAAGTAAGAACTGTAAGTGACTAGTGATTTAGAGTACGAGATGGCATGTAATTGGCTTAGGTTGTACATGATGTACATGAGTGAACATGTGGGACATCAGCCAATATGGCTGATGCGTACATGATAAACATGAAAAGTAACAGAGTGAACATGATGGGTAAATCACATGACCATTTATACTCACCCCTACCCACAATTAATACACAAGGATCTAGTCCCGTTACGTTACGTACATGATGTTTTGGTTATACAGGAAACACATGAGGAAACATGAGCGTACATGGAAGAACATGAGAGTACATGAACGTACATGTAAGAACATGAGAGAACATGAGTGTACATGAATAACGCAGAAGCGAGGAATACATGATGTACATGAAACACATGTCATAAAGTATCCGATGCTCCCGCTAAGGGGGATAACATCCCAAGAAGAGATCCGTATAGTACTAATCCGTGATGATAACGTGACAGCATCAAGTAAAAGTAATCTAGAGCGAGAATATAAATCGTGACAAGTATGAAACGATTAGAGAATGTACTTGCCTGGTACCCTGAATATCTGCTGAGATATATGTCTGAAACTGAGTTACAAGGTCCTAAAAATAGAGCAGTATGGGTCACAACATGTCTGAAATGATATAATGAAATCCTACTATGCATTCTACATGATTCTAGGTCAATCTAGGCCCAAGTCAACTCTTGGTCAACCTTGGTCAACCCTAGAAGTCAAACTAGGTCAACCAAGTCTAATTTAGTCTAAACTAGGCTAACTAGGTCTAATAAGATTATACTAGGCTCTAACAAGGCTATACACACCATTTCAAGAACTCCTTATACCTAAATACAATACACATTTATATAGATACAATATAAAACTACACTAAACATTATAGGCTAACACTATATGCATTCAAATAGACACACATTCACACATATCTATAATATATTACACCATACATGTGTACATAGACATATAATATGCACATGGAAATGCCTATGAGGAGGATGCATGTGTGTGTGTGTACTTGTGTGCAGGAATAGCTAACAGTCCTAAAAACAGTGAAAAATAACATGTGTGTATGCATAGAAACCCAAACAGTTTAGCGTGTGTGAGGGAAACCAGTGTGTGTGTGTTAGGCAATGGTGTATCACAGGAATAAGGGAAGGCAATGCAGAATTCATAGGTTACACTACACATGAGAGTGAGTCACAGTTAGGGTCTCACTGAATTTCAGGTTATAGGAACTGGAAAACTCAGTTATACATTTACAATTGAACTTAACTCAGATTTTATACATTTATCAACTTGCACCTAATTATCACAAGGTATCATTCAAACTTTCCAACCAAAACTGAATCTAATATCTCAGGTCATACCTTTACCAGACAAATTCAGCAATGAAGGGAAATCATTAAAACTGGAAATCAACTTCTGTGAATACAACTAACTAATTCTTAGATATTTGCCAAATGTTAACACATGGATTAATTAGGAAGAAGGAAACCAATTCATGAACATATTGAAACTGAAGCTAAGTTTATGAAAAACCAATGACTAGGAATTCAACCCAAGCTCTCAAAATCAAAAACCAAAACTGAAACATAAATCCCAGGTATGCATCTACCAGTCATTGCAGTAAGGAAAGACATCATTTATACTGGAATTTAACATTACTGTCATGCTTTTGAATTCAAATCATGTATCATAACATACCCTCATTCATTCACAGTCTACCCAACTCCCAACATTCCAAAATCAAATCACAAATAGATATAATGTAGGGGAACACATTTGGACTTAAAATCATGAACTAAACAACAATTTGCAGGTTAACATTGCATCATGTGACAGGAATAACAAGAAAAGGAAATCAAATCATGTATCAAATCCCAGTTTTCAGTCCATTTAGTTTTCAGGTTTGAAACTCTCATTTCGAACCCAACATACAACTAAATCAACCCAAATTCGAACTACAGTTAGATTACACATAGGAGTAACATATTAGGGACTGAAACTAAACATTAACAGTATTTAATTGGTTTAAAATTAGGTGACAAGGTTTATGTATATAAACTGGGAAATTTCTGTTCATACATGTATCAGAAAAAAATTTGGAAAAATGATTTTAACCAACCAATTCGACCTAATTTACTAAACTAATGGTTGGTAACCAAAATATATCATACATGTGTCCCACAATGCAAAGGTGTCCACCCAAGTGGACACAATGTGTCCAAACTGGAATAAAAACCAGAACAGCAATTTGATACAGTGCAGTGAACAAGGTCTCGTGCACGTGTGCACGAGTGTCGTACACACGACACAGCACGTGGTAGGCCACGTGCTCGTGCACCTGGGTACCCCTAGACTTAGGCTAGGTCTAGGTCCTCCTGTCTTGCGTCCTCGTGTCCGCGTGTCCATGTTAGGCACGCGTATCAGAGGGCACAAACATGAGTACACAGACTCAGTGCAAAACTAGTGCAGCGTGTCGTGCACCCTCGACACGACACGAGGAGTCGTGTCACTTAGGGAGTGTCATGACAGACACTGCCCATAGTGTGTGTCAAATTGTACGTGTCCAAGTGTCGTGTCCATAGAGAAATTGCCCCCGAGTAGCAGGGGATTCCTGTAGCTGCGCGCGGCCGTGTGCACGCGCGTGTCCAAGCTACCAAAACGACACAAAATTAAGACACCAACACAGGAATCAAAAGACCATATCAAAACTAACTTTCCTATTCAAAAGAACTAATTAAATCGATCGAAATGCCCTTTGAGGCATTTCGTCGAACACAGTGCCACTGGCACTGATACGTGTCCAGAATGGACACGAAACCTCTGACACCAAGCTCGAATCCTATCCAAACCCTAGGGGGACCCTTAGGGCTTCCTATTCATGAAGATTAACAGGGATTTCATGGAGATTTGGAGAAGTTACCTTAGTGTGAACTTTCAATAGAAAAGGGGCTCTTTCTAACACTTTGCTTGATGTCCCAAACACTTCAAATCATTAGCAAGCTGGACCAAAACATCACAACAGCAGAATACCATTATTAGGAAGGTTTGCAACTGGTTTGAGGATTTTAGGACATAAAATGGAATTATAGTGAATTTACTAGGGCAAGAACTCACCTCTTTCTTCTTGGATCTAATTTTTCTAAGGAGGGAGGCTAGCCCTAAGTTTGAGAGAGGTTTTATAGTGGGGGAAAAGGGTATGATGGCTGCCAATAGGTTAGGGTTAGGGTGAGGGGCTAAGGTTCCTCCAACAATTTCTAGCTAATCCAAGGGCTCACAATCAAAGTAGCCCCTTTAACCTTTAGCCTAAAATATCATTCTACAAATATCTAGATATTTCACTAATGTAATTACTTAATGAAACCTCTACTTAGTCTCTAGGGTCATGATTAACAATCTAGATTAGGCTAACTTCTAGGTCAAGACTCAACAATTTAACTAACACATATTTAATAATATAATTCACAATTTCACAAAAGTGTCAAAATGACTAAAATACCCTAGGCTTAAAAGTAGAAATTTGAAATCCTAAACACATGATTAGGTCTCATTGGTCATGATTAGTCTTCTAGGTCATGCATGACTAAGGTTGCACTAGCAAAACACAATTTCACATTTCACTCAATTAAATAGTTTTAAAATAACTAAAAATCACCAAAAATTATATCATGACTAAAATCAAATATTTTAATGATTTAAAATACAAAAGTTCAAATTTACCCTTATTTTGGAAAAGTGGGTGTTACAAATCTACCCCCCTTAAAAGAATTTCGTCCTCGAAATTAAGATGGTCGTACTTCTTCTAGAGTCTCGTCCCCAACAATCGTAGTCTCAGAACTACCTAAATCATACAATTTAAAAGAATGACATAAAGGGTCATGGCATACGGTGGCAGTTGAAGGTCCCATCTAGGTATACTAGTCAAGCTAAACCAAAACGGTCATAGGGTATCAAAACATACAAGCAATCTGGGGTGCTAAACTGGAAAAGTTACAGAAACAACAAATCACCAAGGTTGTAAGGCGGTCTACTACCATCCTATATAAAACTGGTAAATATAAACAACAGAGAACCAGCTACAAGGGTCACTACTCTAAAGCCAGGCTATACTATCATCCCTAAAATAAGGCCTAATCACAACTCATCAAATCATCATACTAAGAAAGAGTTATAACTAATAAAAATCTACAAGGAATTAGACTAGTCAACTAAAGTTATCCCTACTCCTAAGTTATTTGATGATGGAAACAAATTTTTTTTTAACATAAGAGAAATGAAAGAGGTGATACTTTAAAAACCTTCAAGATATAATCTGATAATCACATGCGTCTGTCCAAAATCATGATACTCAGAATCCTCGCCACGCTAGTAAGCAATGCAATGAACGGTAGAGTCCATAACTGGGGTATGCATCTCTATGATCAAGTCGTCTGGAATCCTCGCTATGCCGACTAGTATAGTTGCGAGAAATTCCAATCTCATGATCAAGATATGTACATCCGAAGTCAGGTCCCTATGTTCTTGCCACGCCGGCTAATATAGCTGCGGTAAACTCTAGGTTCCATAATAAAGTAGACGTTTTACCATCCCTGTTATTTCCGTCAACATATGTTATCAGAAGATATCGTAACTCGGATCATAAAATTTATCTCGATAAAAAAAAAATCAAATCAACAACGATCCATCAAAATCAGATTCAAATATAAAGGAGTAAGGGTAAATCAAACAAGAGAAAAGGAATTCAAATTAGAAGTTCGGAATGAGATTCTCAAGGGGCATCCCAGGAATCTCTCAAGGAATTCTAACTGTGATTGAGTACCCCAAAATATTCTACTCCTACTGCAGGCTGTAATGATACTCTAGTTCAAATACCACTACATAAACTCGACCTGCATGGGCCACCACTAAAAACGTGTCACGACCCGCACCCTAGAGTAAGGGCACGAGAAGTGGGTACGTCCAGCCTACGCCGCAGTGTCGACGGTAGAACGCTGTTCTAGGTCATGAACTATAACTAACATAATATGAATACCCTCCATAAGGAGGCCAACACAGAGGTATAACTCAATCACAATCTATAGATAGAAAATAGCACGATGAAATAGATAAGGAAAACCTCAACTGAGATACAACAGAAATGATATACAAGTCTCAACAACTCTATAACATACAACTCTGAAACAAAGACATAAGCTAAACATGAAAGGAAATAGTCTAAGCTATCTACTCTATACAAGGTATCATCCTGAGCAGCTGCCTGAACCTCGCCAGGGGTCCAGGTCGCGAGTGTCATCTAGGCAAGCTCCAAGTAAGGGGGTGCAGGGTTCCTCATCATCCTCTGTAAAATTTTCAACAGGTCCAGTCAGGACGGGAGCGAGCACAGTACATCTCATGCAGTTCATATCAAGGCAGGAAATATAAAGCAGGCAATAGAATAAGATACATGAAACGCTGTAAGAAGATATACATGAAACAGGAGAGATATTTGATAACTGGAAATATATACATGATAAGTAAGAACTGTAAGTGACTAGTGATTTAGAGTACAAGATGGCATGTAATTGGCTTAGGTTGTACATGATGTACATGAGTGAACATGTGGGACATCAGCCAATATGGCTGATGCGTACATGATAAACATAAAAAGTAACAGAGTGAACATGATGGGTAAATCACATGACCATTTATACTCACCCCTACCCACAATTAATACACAAGGATCTAGTCCCGTTACGTTACGTACATGATGTTTTGGTTATACAGGAAACAATGAGGAAACATGAGCGTACATGGAAGAACATGAGAGTACATGAACGTACATGTAAGAACATGAGAGAACATGAGTGTACATGAATAACGCAGAAGCGAGGAATACATGATGTACATGAAACACATGTCATAAAGTATCCGATGCTCCCGCTAAGGGGGATAACATCCCAAGAAGAGATCCGTATAGTACTAATCCGTGATGATAACGTGACAGCATCAAGTAAAAGTAATCTAGAGCGAGAATATAAATCGTGACAAGTATGAAACGATTAGAGAATGTACTCGCCTGGTACCCTGAATATCTGTTAGAATATATGTCTGAAACTGAGGTACAAGGTCCTAAAAATAGAGCAGTATGGGTCACAACATGTCTGAAATGATATAATGAAATCCTACTATGCATTCTACATGATTCTAGGTCAATCTAGGCCCAAGTCAACTCTTGGTCAACCTTGGTCAACCCTAGAAGTCAAACTAGGTCAACCAAGTCTAATTTAGTCTAAACTAGGCTAACTAGGTCTAATAAGATTATACTAGGCTCTAACAAGGCTATACACACAACATTTCAAGAACTCCTTATACCTAATATAATACACATTTATATAGACACAATATAAACTACACTAAACATTATAGGCTAACACTATATGCATTCAAATAGACACACATTCACACATATCTATAAATACAATACACCATACATGTGTACATAGACATATAATATGCACATGGAAATGCCTATGAGGAGGATGCATGTGTGTGTGTACTTGTGTGCAGGAATAGCTAACAGTCCTAAAAACAGTGAAAAATAACATGTGTGTACGCATAGAAACCCAAACAGTTTAGAGTGTGTGAGGGAAACCAGTGTGTGTGTGTGTTAGGCAATGGTGTATCACAGGAATAAGGGAAGGCAATGCAGAATTCATAGGTTACACTACACATGAGAGTGAGTCACAGTTAGGGTCTCACTGAATTTCAGGTTATAGGAACTGAAAAACTCAGTTATACATTTACAATTGAACTTAACTCAGATTTTATACATTCATCAACTTGCACCTAATTATCACAAGGTATCATTCAAACTTTCCAACCAAAACTGAATCTAATATCTCAGGTCATACCTTTACCAGACAAATTCAGCAATGAAGGGAAATCATTAAAACTGGAAATCAACTTCTGTGAATACAACTAACTAATTCTTAGATATTTGCCAAATGTTAACACATGGATTAATTAGGAAGAAGGAAACCAATTCATGAACATATTGAAACTGAAGCTAAGTTTATGAAAAACCAATGACTAGGAATTCAACCCAAGCTCTCAAAATCAAAAACCAAAACTGAAACATAAATCCCAGGTATGCATCTACCAGTCATTACAGTAAGGAAAGACATCATTTATACTGGAATTTAACATTACTGTCATGCTTTTGAATTCAAATCATGTATCATAACATACCCTCATTCATTCACAGTCTACCCAACTCCTAACATTCCAAAATCGAATCACAAATAGATATAATATAGGGGAACACATTTGGACTTAAAATCATGAACTAAACAACAATTTGCAGGTTAACATTGCATCATGTGACAGGAATAACAAGAAAAGGAAATCAAATCATGTATCAAATCCCAGTTTTCAGTCCATTTAGTTTTCAGGTTTGAAACTCTCATTTCGAACCCAACATACAACTAAATCAACCCAAATTCGAACTACAGTTAGATTACACATAGGAGTAACATATTAGGGACTGAAACTAAACATTAACAGTATTTAATTGGTTTAAAATTAGGTGACAAGGTTCATGTATATAAACTGGGAAATTTCTGTTCATACATGTATCAGAAAAAAATTGGAAAAATGATTTTAACCAACCAATTCGACCTAATTTACTAAACTAATGGTTGGTAACCAAAATATATATCATACATGTGTCCCATAATGCAAAGGTGTCCACCCAAGTGGACATAATGTGTCCAAACTGGAATAAAAACCAGAACAACAATTTGACACAGTGCAGTGAACAAGGTCTCGTGCACGTGTGCACGAGTGTCGTGCACACGACACAGCACGTGGTAGGCCACGTGCTCGTGCACCTTGGTACCCCTAGACTTAGGCTAGGTCTAGGTCCTCCTGTCTTGCATCCTCGTGTCCGGGTGTCCATGTTAGGCACGCGTATCAGAGGGCACAAACATGAGTACACAGACTCAGTGCAAAACTAGTGCAGCGTGTCGTGCACCCTCGACACGACACGAGGAGTCGTGTTACTTGGGGAGTGTCATGACAGACACTGCCCCATAGTGTGTGTCAAATTGTACGTGTCCAAGTGTCGTGTCCATGGAGAAATTGCCCCCGAGTAGCAGGGGTTCCTGTAGCTGCGCGCGGCCGTGTGCACGCGTGTCCAAGCTACCAAAATGACACAAAATTAAGACACCAACACAGGAATCAAAAGACCATATCAAAACTAACTTTCCTATTCAAAAAGAACTAATTAAATCGATCGAAATGCCCTTTGAGGCATTTCGTCGAACACAGTGCCACTGGCACTGATACGTGTCCAGAATGGACACGAAACCTCTGACACCAAGCTCGAATCCTATCCAAACCCTAGGGGGACCCTGAGGGCTTCCTATTCATGAAGATTAACAGGGATTTCATGGAGATTTGGAGAAGTTACCTTAGTGTGAACTTTCAATAGAAAAGGGGCTCTTTCTAACACTTTGCTTGATGTCCCAAACACTTCAAATCATTAGCAAGCTGGACCAAAACATCACAACAGCAAGAATACCATTATTAGGAAGGTTTGCAACTGGTTTGAGGATTTTAGGACATAAAATGGAATTATAGTGAATTTACTAGGGCAAGAACTCACCTCTTTCTTCTTGGATCTAATTTTTCTAAGGAGGGAGGCTAGCCCTAAGTTTGAGAGGGGTTTTATAGTGGGGGAAAAGGGTATGATGGCTGCCAATAGGTTAGGGTTAGGGTGAGGGGCTAAGGTTCCTCCAACAATTTCTAGCTAATCCAAGGGCTCACAATCAAAGTAGCCCCTTTAACCTTTAGCCTAAAATATCATTCTACAAATATCTAGATATTTCACTAATGTAATTACTTAATGAAACCCTCTAACTTAGTCTCTAGGGTCATGATTAACAATCTAGATTAGGCTAACTTCTAGGTCAAGACTCAACAATTTAACTAACACATATTTAATTAATATAATTCACAATTTCACAAAAGTGTCAAAATGACTAAAATACCCCTAGGCTTAAAAGTAGAAATTTGAAATCCTAACACATGATTAGGTCTCATTGGTCATGATTAGTCTTCTAGGTCATGCATGACTAAGGTTGCACTAGCAAACACAATTTCACATTTCACTCAATTAAATAGTTTTAAAATAACTAAAAATCACCAAAAATCATATCATGACTAAAATCAAATATTTTAATGATTTAAAATACAAAAGTTCAAATTTACCCTTATTTTGGAAAAGTGGGTGTTACAATTAGCGTTAAGAAGAAGTTATTTTACATACTTTCAATTATGATATCTTTGGTGCACCTTACAATTGATTCAATTTCGGGAACACAATACTAACTCTTGTCTTCAAATAAAAATTTATATTGCTGTCCTGGATAAGTTAGTCTACCACTATGACTTTTGTGTCACTCTTAAACTCACACTATTGTACTCTATTTTAGTTATGCAACATTCATGACACTTTGACTAGACCAAATTGAGCCATTGGTACCAATATGACTCAAACCTTCTGTCATGACCCACTCCCAGATTTTTGGATACGAGTCGGACATGCCCAGCCTACGTTGTAGGCACAACATAGCAAGCTATATTTCTTCTCAGGAAAACTCCAATATCATGATATCAATCCGAGCTCAATCACAGAACTAGTAACGAAAACAATCCGGCACACACACTCACACTCACACGATCACTATATCTTTTTAGCACATCATACATGTCCAACCTCCGGAGACAAATCCGGTTACTAAATCCAGAAGAAAATAATACATATGTCCCATGGAAACTATCTAATACATAAAAATATCTGCATTTAGTCTTCTTGTATCTTCTAGAAGCCGTCATCCATTCTAGCGCCATCCTCTTGCCATGATCTAATATATCAACGGTCCAGTCAGGAAAGGAGCAAAGTATAATCCATAACAATGAAACAAATACAACATATGCACAAGTAGAGATGCAATGAAACATGACTAACCTGAATCACCTGAGATGCATAATCTACTAAAACATGAAACAAGAAGATCATGACACATGATTTAAAATACATACAAAATATGTGACCAGCTGGGTAAAGATCATGAATAAGAGCAAGTATATGGTACACCTGAATCACACGTACACATGTATGCGATTAAGCTATCATCATGAATTCCTAATGTCACGACCCGCTCCCAATTTTGGGATACGAGTACGTGGCCAAGTCCAACCTACGCCGCAGCATCGGCGGTAGTACGCTGTCTATGATAACAATGGTCCACAACAAGCACAACACATATATATCATCCACAACTAAGCCAGCAAAAATCACTAAAATATCCAATAGTCTCAATATTATAAATATGAAATAATCCACTACAACTCAGAATGTCTTGGGAATAAACCCGGATAGTAGAAAATAAAATAGACAACTAAACTCCATAACTATAACTACTAACTAATGCGAATCCATAAGGAAGAAAATATGCTAATTCGCATCAGTGCTGGAACCGGGTACGCCAGTGACGTCAGTGTATCCAACATACTCACCGTAGACCTCGGGGCAAATCTCTTCGTCTAAAGCTGAAAAATAGTTATCCAGTCAGGATTGAGCAAGATCACCATAACACTACATTACACAATATAGTATACAAGCATGAAGGAAAGATAAAAGAAATTTAACTGAAGATAAGTATAGGCATGATATTGTATGATAAGAAAGTACCTTTGAGACGTGATAACAATATAAAGGTAGACTTTGGTATACCACTAAAACATGATGACAATAAGAAGGTAGACTTGACGAAAGAAGAACAATAGACAATAGAGCACAATGATTAAGTCACGTGTACTGTGTGTTTTAGAATACCAACTTTCAGCATGTAGACGGCTTGGGATATCCGTCAGTCATACGTGTGGTGCATGACTGATATTATGCAATCAATGTATAGGGGGTCTGTATTCAATTCGTTGACCACATGCTTACTTGTTGTATTCCCCCGCCCGACTCACTCATAATACATGTCCACTACGATAAACATTAGCAATACGATAAACTGTAAACAATAGGAAACAATGAGTAAAAGATGAACATGTATATCCTAACGATTCTAACTCTCGTGCACAATATTAATTATGAGCAATGACAATCATGGACCAAAGGGAAGTAATAGTGAAACGACGACACGAAGATACATGCAGCATAAAATAAAGGAAACATAGGTCATAGTGATACTTGCCTGCTCCGATAGATGAATAAGTCACAAGTCAAGACGTCGTAGTCCGATCTACCCCGTCACATAAAAACCACAAGTTAGATCAACGATTCCCACTCTAAAAATCCTAGAAAGTGCTAATGGGTTATATCAATTAATACTATTCTAATTCTGGAATAAATCACCTAAAATCCTATTTTAACCTATTTAATTCTGAAATAACAATCTACACACAAAAATTTGGCCAAGGAAATACACGGTTCCAAAATCGGGACTCGTGGCACGCAAACCGAGACATACTGTTGACTAACTGGTCAAACATTATGAATTCAAAGTTTGAGTGTGCGACATAATAGATTTCAGCGCCATGAGTGCACTGGAATCGACCGTGCCACAAAATCACGATTTGGTCAAAAGTTATCGCCATTATGGCTAACCATGACCAAATCGATGAACCGTTGACCAAATCTGACTTATATGAATAAAATAAAATACTAGATGAAACTCTGAATTTCTGTCAAAATTATATGTTTTAGGGCTCGGTGTCAGCTTTCCAAAACTTTAAACGGATCGCGAAACGGAGTTCGGGATTGCTCGGAATCTCGAAAACCGTGCGACGTGTAAATTTTTGGACAACCGACACTCAAATAATTATTCAGAAATTCGATATCAAAATACCAGAAAATAAATTATATAATCAGAAACTAACCTCAATACGCTTCCAACAAAAAAAACGGCGTGCGAAAAGGACGTCTGGATCAACGGCAATCGCTCCGCGAAGTCGAGGATCCCAAACAAACTCTCCCACTAAAAGCTGCTGAATCAAATAGGGTTTTCGGAAAAAGCTAATAACTAATATATATATATATAGGGTGAGCTGCTAAGCCGTTAGCGAGTCGGCTTCGGATTGCCATGTGGCGCGATCCTGTGCGCCCACAGCTGGATCCAACTGCCCATAATAGACCGAGCTTGGCTCGGCTCCGAGCTTGGCTCGGATTAGCACTTTGGCTCGGAGACCGAGCTCCACCCACCCTCTCTCACTGCCACGTGGGGCTCGCCCTCCCGCTTTCAGTGGCTGACGGGTGGGCCGCCCACTGGCTGACTGGGTAATTAAATTAGAAAATAGGTTTTTAAATTACAGAAAATTAAATAAAAATTCAAAAAATCCTAAAAATTCCAAATAAATCCCAAAAAAATTCCTAAAAATTCCTAGAAAAATATAGCAAATATTATAAGGGTTCTAGAGCCCAAATATTTATTTGACCTCAAAATACTCCCGGGTGCCTTCACAGAAATTCCTAGAAACTTAAGGAAATAATGAAACAATATATAAAATTATCTAAAAATCTTCATAAAATCCTAAAAATTCTAAAATGGTGAAATAATATTCTAGAGACTATCTAGAGGCCCCAGAGACTATATATAACCTAATTTTCTTATATCTAACTTATAGACTTAGGCAAAAATCCTACGATCCCAAATCAACATCCTAGTAAATAATTGATTCTATCTAAAATAAAAATAAAAAAATCTCCAAACTAGAAAATAAATTTTTGGAACCCAAATGCTACACCTAAGTTGGACTTTGGTAACATACCCACAGTATTTCCCCTCTTCAGGTACTAGTAAAGAACAAGAGCATAATAAAGCACATGACCAGTCGTGTAACAATGTGTCCAACATGAATACAAGTTCACATGAAGTAAATGAGTCAAAGTCATAGAATATACTTGCCTTTGTCAATGCAAATCAAATCTATCTATATATCCACCTAGAATAGGGCAATAATAGATTAGAGTCTAATCAATAACATTATCTAGCAATTTGCTAACAAGCTAATTCAATAATTATTCTAGATATTACATATTATTATTATTATTATTATTATTATTATTATATTATTATAATTATCAAGCACAAAATTATAGAGGAATTGAACTTGATTGCAAACTCGCTTGTACAAAAGAAAGCCTAGAAAAATCCTAGGAAACAATCTAAGTAAATTATTAATTTTTGATTCTGGGGTGACGATGGAGGCTCGGGAAAGTGTAGCAACTCTGCCTTACTCCTTCGACTACCGGACACAATTTTTGCCCTTGAAGAAATTTACCAGCCGTTGATTCCCAACCTCCAACATGGGTGTGGTACCCTGCTATTTATAGTGATTCCTGTATAAAGCTGATTTTGGGCAGCATAAAGGGCCACGTGGCCACGTAGTAACAGCACACGAAGACTCAATCTTGGGCTGCCAGCTGATGGGGGTTGTTGAGATTTTGTTGTAGCAAATCTGGGAGGTTGAGACTTGGTCAAACTGCCATGTGTCCCCTCCACAAAGTAGAGCCTGAATCATTTTGGCCGCATAGTGGCCTTACTTCTGCGGCTCGGCTCCGCTTGGCCGCATGGGATCTTTGAGAACCTTGCTTCTGCGGCCTGGTTTCACTTGGCCGCATGGGATCTTTGAGAACCTTCCCTCTGCGGCTCGAGTTGTCTTAGCCGTATGGGGTCTCCAGGGGCACTGCTTCTGCGGCTTAGTTTCGCTTGGCCGCATGGGGTCTCTAGGAGTACTGCTTCTGTGGCTTAGTTTTGTTTGGCCGCATGGGGTCTCCAGGAGCACTATTTATGTGGCTTGGTTTCCCTTGGCCGCATGGGGTCTCGAGGGGCACTGCTTCTGCAGCTTAGTTTCACTTGGCCGCATAGGATCTCCAGTAGCACTGCTTCTGCGGCTTAATTTCACTTGGTCGCATGGAGTGATGATCCGTATAAACTCCATCTTTTTTATGCTTCTACAGGACCCCCTTCAAAGTTTTCAAATTGCAAATTTGGAATACTTTGAATAAGAAGCATTGAGAAGAAACATCAAGCCGCAGGGAAGCTTCGAGCCGCAAGAAGATTTCGTCCAGGCTGTCCAGCTGTCATTTACTGCATTTAATGCTCTGATTCGATTTTGGATTTGGTACTTCCTTTTCGGTTACTGTGACAGTTATAAAGGATAGAATCTCGAGGGTCATCATTATCTTTTAATGGCACGGTAATCGAAGCGGCGTCTATTCCATTTTAGCCTATAAATATAGGCTATTTGATAGAGAGAGAATTTCTTCTATTCTCTTTCAAATTTCTTTCTCTTTGTTGCGTTTTCTTCATCTTCTCCGACCAGCCATGGCCCTCAAAGCTTCTAAAGCCACTAGCACCGCCGACAAAGGGAAGGGAACCGCTTCTGAGAAGTCACCCTTCTTCCACCCAAATGTTCATCCTCCTATCAAGGGTAGGGCGGGAGAATGATCACTTGAATTAACACAGCCATGTTGTATGTTTTATGTGCGAGTCTGACCATATTTTGCCACTGTGCCATGGCTTCAATACCTTTAGTACACAGTTGGCCTTCATGGGGAATGTGCCGCATGTGCTCTGTGTGACTCGGCCGCATGGACCGAGCCACATAAGTATCAGAGTACATGCGGCTTGTACCCTATCTATATCTGGCCGTATATGACCGAGCCGCATGAATCCTC
>JANAVB010025944.1:0-25526 GCA_029216955.1 Iris pallida
ATAACCATATATTGGATCGGAATGGTTAGGTCGGGTTGGGTCACCAATTGAAATCGGATGGTACATCGGTATTACGGTAAGGGTTATAGTGGGTCATTTTGACCCGAAAGTTGCGTCCTAAAATAGAATACTAGGGAACATGGTTGAGTGGGACATAATATACCTAAATAAAGGTGTACCCTCTAGGTCTTGCATATGAAATTTTTGGAAGGTAACAACTAGTATTGTGCTCCGAATATCAATGTCACGATAGAGACACCAAATGATCTAAATAGAAAATGGTGTTTCATGAGGCACTGATTTATCATCCTAGTAGGAACCAATTTATCCTAATAAATCGATAATCCTAGTAAATCTCAAATTAGAGGGGTGTAATCTATACACCCCTTACCTATTTAGCCGCTCGCTAAGAGCTCGCTACACTCGTACTTTGACTTACCTGATTAGCTGCAGTAGCTACATTAGCAACATTAGCAGCCCTCCAGAATTTCTTTCATAAAGTTTAAAACCAAGGCACGATTCTATGATTAATGAAGTTAGAAAATTCAAAGTCGTGACATCGCACCTCGACTTTTGATATAAAAGAATAACATGATATAGTAGATATGAATCAAGTACGAAGATCGTTCTCTGATTTTGAATAGATGGAAAATAATTTCGTATGTCATACTTGTGTTCCCAAGGGGATTCTCTTGGCACGAAACACTATGATGACACACGAACCGAAGACATAGGCCATTTCATCTTTCTTATAACATATACAAGGTCTACAAAAAGGGATATCAAACTCTAAGTCATATCGTAGAAATCCTTTAACGATCAAGTCCTTAATTGTTATTCTAAGCAAGTCTGTCTATGCTACAATTTATGAGACTACTAAAGGTGTTTGTAGATAGTACTTCGTAGCGCTAACGCTAACTTTTAATCCTAATATGTTTAGGCAATAATGATATAATAATTCTACGTATGGATATCATACTAGTAAAGGTGTACCAATAATGAAGTAACTAGAACAATACCTGTTGTATTCGTCAACATAGAGGGGTGTCTAACACTGTCATTGTGAATGCTCGTCCTTGCCTCAGATTATTCATGTCTTCTCTAGCAGGCCTATGCTATGTTGTTTGGTCCATCAAGGCTGGTTCCTCCTGGTACCCTTCTAGTGCGAGTGGTTGTGGTGTTCCTGGTCCTAGTTATTGGCTCTAGTAACTATTACTGAGTTGGTGCTAGAGCTAAACTATGTGTGGCATGTCGGTTGGGGCAATATCGAATATTATGCTCACTAGAACCGCAGTTGAAGCAATACTTTAATTGTCAATGACAGTCTCTCTGATGATGCCCTCTTCTTTCACAAAATTGGCAAATTATTGCATTCAGAATTTGGTAGGGTGCTGCTTGCTGTTGATGTTGCTGTGCCTTTCGAACCAAGTTGAACTTGGAAGTCTACTAGGGCATAGTATCTTTGGTTTTGTTGTGCTTTCTTGCAAAGGAGCTCCTGACTCCTAGATTCTTCTAACACCGCGGCGTGCTAAAATCTAGATTGCACAGTGGTGTGTTTCTTAATCTCGGGCCTTAATCCATTATGAAACCTTTTTGTTTTTTCCTCTCCGTCGGTATCAATCCCTCGCCAAATCTGCTTAGTCAGCAAAATTCTGTATCATACTAATCAACCATCATGTCACCTTGCTTGAGGTGGAGGAACTGATCATACAGTACAACTCGAATAATGGTTGGAAAGTACCTCTCGATGAAGAGTTTGTAGAAGTCTTCCTATGACTTATTGGTACCAAAGTGTCTCTCCTCCGCCTTCCACCAATGGTGGGCATTGTCCTCGAGTAGTAAATCAACGGCGGTCATCCAATCCTCCTTAGGCAACCGTGATGCCTTCAACAACTTCTCGATGTTAATAAGCCACGTATAGACTTCTTATGGACTTTTGGTACCCTTGAAAGTCTTCGGGTTCATCTGGATAAAATTTAGAATATTGCCGAAGTATGGTTGAGGTTGTGGTACAGGCATGGCACTAGGGCTAGTTGGGGAAATGAGGGTCTATTTAGCGGGGCCATCATGTTTTATGTCAATAACTAATTTTTTTCCATTGAGCCTGCAATAAGAATTAAAGGAACTAGGTGGTCTCATCTCTATCAGTCGGAGGCATAGACATCTGCGGTCCAAGTTGAGGTCGATTCTGATGAAGATGTGGAGGAATAAATCCTCCCTGGGGTGCAGGGGTCTGCTGATCATGCTGTGCTAGCTTGGGTTCAGAGGCTTAGGGATACTGATAAGTAGGTGGGGTCATATGATCTGGCTGAAAGGTATATTCTTGATGAATAGGTATGGTTGAGGTTACTGTCGGAGGCTGTGAGGGAACTTACTCCTCTTGGGCTGCCGTGTCACCTGAGGTGATGGCAAGTGGTGAAATGCTACCGCTATAAAGATTTATTTTCTGGCACGAGATATAAGAATTTTATTTGAATAATTTCCAGCTAGATGCAAGTCAAACAGTCAAATAAGAGTTCGAAGAGGAATCAAGGAAGGTATCAAGCATGTGGATGAGATTCCTAATTTATAATCCTATATGCAGGCTTGTTCAGTACAGTAACATAATCAAAATAATTTATTCGCAGAACTGCATGGGCTACCACAAAAATATATAACATCCCAATCCCACTATACGTAGGACTAGGCATACAAAACATGCCAGCTGCATGCATACGAGTAATACTCCAATATGTAAAATCCTCGTATACATACATAAGCTGTAAATAATAAAGCACAGGCCAATCAAAAATAATTTACATCTCATCCACATAACACAAGAGATAAACAATAGTCCAAATAGAATAAAATAAAAGAGTCAAAAGATATAGCCGGGTGAAAATAAATCTACTACCAAACAACTACGAAAAATAGTTTGAGATAACTGAAGTCCAACCTTCTAAAAATAAATGAAAGATACAAGTAAACAGAAGAATCAAGCGTCGTCGGAGGATAAGATATCCTCGATAGAAAATGAAGGAGCTGAACCGAGTCCGTACTCCTGTGTGTAATCCTGACCATATATACATGGAGAGATCATTACGTCCTCAGAGGGACGTAACAAAATGTAGAAAATATGCTATGTATAGACTGAATATAAACTGCTCACAATAATCTGAATCATAACATGGTTCAGTACATCATCAAAGCAGTGAATCACACCTATAACCAAACAAGGACAAGGTGTGGCACACTAGTTCGCAACAAAATACTGTTCCAAGCCATGAACGGGTATAAGTACACAGCCATATAAAAAATACGTATACCTAAACAGATAATGGTCGCCTAACCATTCTAAGTGGAATATGCATTTTGAGAACAGTGCACGATCGTATGACTACCAGGTCAGGTCAGAGTAATAATAATATAGTACTGTACCACTTTAGCGAGTCTAATAATATATATCATTCCTCAGTATCGAGTGAGTCTATAGCATATAGTCTACCTATCATTCCTTAGTAGTGAGCGAGTCTACAGTAGATAGGGAGGTAGTCAACGTCCAATCGTGTTCTCCCCGCCCAATGTCTATATAATGCAACTAATAACTGCTAAGTCTTCTAGCATGTCATTCTATTAGCAATTATTTTCTAACGTACGTCCTTACGTACAGATGGCCAGTCGACTACGCAAATCCGAGACCTATATACGACTTGTGACTCGTGTATAACATGTCTTAAGGCTAATGAATGTATCACAACATAGCGTAGTCTTCTTAAGTCTAAGTCAATGTATGATAACAAAAGTAATAGGAACATGACTAAACAATTATTTGCATAAAATAAATAAAAGGAGTAAAATCACAATAAATAAAGAAAATAATACACACTAAACAAGCATGCTAAATGACAGTAAATAATTAGAATATAATGACAAGGTATCTTGTCTGGTGATGGAATGATGATCTGACAACTTCTGTAAGACAAACAAGACAAGCCGATAGAAGCAACAGAGGTAAGACTTTCACAAACATCTTCGGATGATGAAATAAACATCACGAATTTTTTTGGTATAAAAGAAATATCTAAGATAGTCTACCCATGAGTCAATTTTGGATACAGGAGCAAAATTATAATTTCGGACCAAATTGGTTTCCGCCATTAGACCCTCTTTGTACCAAAAAGTATGCCAATATCTACGGTCTCTAAAGTTATCAAATTCTATGTCTACGGGTCCAATTTGATGATACAAACTCAACCGTATGTCCAAAGTTAGATTTCGGCGAGTCGTACACAAATTTGCCTATTGGACCGGGTCACGGGTCTACCAAAATAGCGTTCCAATCGATCTTCTCAGAATCGGACCAACTTGGCACATATGACCAAAAAATGAGACAAGTCCAATAGAGCGAGTTTTGTCTCGAGGTGACGAACGTGCACAAAGTTGTAGGTTCGTTTAAAAGAGACCAATTTAGGGTATTTTGACCGATGTGCCTCGATTTCGTCGTGCACACACAACAAAATCGAGTTCCGTCGAATCCCATACATCCTTGAAGTCGATACGCACCTTTCAATACTTTCAGCTTGTGACCAATTCGTGCGGTTTGTCGGAGCACACATCGTATTGGTGAAAATTTCTACAATTTCTTTGTTTTGAAAATCGTTTTCGACGATTTTTGAATTAATTTATCGTAGAAATAAAATATAGCATAAATAAAACTAATTTAAGGTTTTAATCTTGGTTATGCAGGATATAACCCTATTTAATTTGATTTTGAAAATAACTTATACTGACAGAGAATAGCCTGCCAAATCGAGGTTGGGATCGAGTTTTTTGGTCAATTTGATCAAAATTTTTGTCGATATATCCAGGGACGTGGGCGGTGGCGCAGACAAGTTAGAGAGGTCACGGGTTACCTGGGAGGCCACAATTGAAACTAGGGTTTTCGTTAATCTAATGGGTTTGAATAGGATTTGGATAGAAAAAAATTCGGTAGGAATTGATAAAAATTTCCCTAGATTCAATCCGTTCGAAATCAGAGTTTAACACTCTGTTTTTCTTGGTCGGACATGTGGGTAATCTATCATCTCGCAAGAATTTGAATTTCTCTCAAGATGATGCTTAATGTTTTTTACTTTTTATTTCAAATAATAGAAACACTTAATAGCTAATAATTTCTAATAACTTCTCAAAAAATTCTAAATTCTAAAATATTTTTTTTCAAATAATCTACATATGTTATATTTATTTATAAAATATTGTAACTTATATAACTATCTGCACCTTAAATTTGTACCCAAAATATGTATTAAAATAATTACTTAAAAATCAATAAATTAAAAACTTCTAAAAAATCTTTATTTTAAAATATATACTTTTAATCATTACCAATAATTATATATATATATATATATATATATATATATATATATATATTTTATATATATATATATATATATATATATATATATATATATATTAAAAAAATATTATATATGTATATATATATATATTATTTATATATATAAGTACATATGTTGGTTTATAAAACATCACATTATACCTAACTCATATTTATATACAGATTCTTAATATATTGATTGTAATTATCAAAATTAATAATAAATAATAAAAAACAAATTATTCAATTTAATATAAGGAGTTGCAAGCACTTTGGATTCAAAGCTTGTGCCATAGTGGATTAATATCGAGCAAGAGTACTCGAGACTGGACTAGTCTTCTAAGAGGAATACTAGTCTACATCGATGTTTCATGAGTTTTCTTTTCTAATACTTTTTTACTTTATGTATTTAATTTTTATATAGTTTGTTATCATCTACTTAGCACTGGTTACTTGTGACATTGCATATTTTTTAATTTGGTGATTATCTTTTCGCTGCACATATGCACTCTATTCACCCCTAGAGGTGCTCAATGTTCCTACAACCTCCAGAACGATCCCGAGAGACCCTATTCAGCCCTATCAAGCCCCGGAGGAGTTTCGTTCACTTATTTGTTCGTCTGGAGGCCAAACTTGATGGTTATTTCTGTAATATCCCGCTCCGCACGGTGCATTATGCTTAGTCGTTGACTCGAAGAGTTGCGTTGACCCGATTACGAATCGATGCGAATCGATACAAAGTGTTAAGTTGTCCTGAGCAATGCAACGAACTAAGTCGAAGCGAAGAGTTGTCTTGTCCCAAAGAATGCATCGAGTGAATCGATGCGAAGCGCCGCGTTGCCTCGAAGGATAAGTGCGTTGAGACGGCTTGAAGATTCTAAGAAATCGAATCGACCAAGGCGAAAGTCCGAATCGATGCAAGTATTGATTTTAGTTGGTTTCATGTGCATGCTATACGTTTACGCTGAAATGTTAGAGGTCGATCTTTTGCCTTATTCAGTAAGGGGTCCACGAAAGCACGAAGTGCTCGAATGGCTAAGTCAGGAGAGTTGTTCGTGCAACGAAGTTATGAAATCGTGCTGCAATGGCTCGGCGAAATGACAAGGCATATCGATTCAAGGTGGGGGGACATTGACTATCTTTCCTACTCCATCATGCTTAAGTAAAATACATATCATTATATGCTGAGTTAACCTATCAACGCCACGAGCGTGGCTCAATAGAGAGATAAACATAGTACGTGTCGAACACTAGATAGAACAATTGAAATGAATTGTACGGCAGACATACGAGTCGCTATAGAATATTGAATATCGGAAAGGCGAGCGCCTCGATGCACAAGCCATAAGAACATGGGATAACTGTATCGACGAGTGCCCCAGTTCATAAGTCATTTCGTGTCTCGCATACGATTTAGCATGCTAGAATATTGAAAGACTATATCGGTGCGAGTGCCTCAGTACACGAGTGATAGAACATTGAATACCTTATCGAGGCATGCCTCAGTTGCACGAGTCAGAAGGATGGAATATAAACATAATGCGTTGAATACTAAGACATAGAATATGGGAAACACGGCTTCGAGGTGTACATTTAATGCACGATGTAAGGAAAGACGGCGAATGTGTGCAGTTGCACGATATTTACAAAAGATGGCATCGTTGCGACGAGGAGAACAGTTGTGGCATGGATGTGACATAACTGTCGATGCGCCATAGTGCTTTCGAAATATTTGTGGCCTTCGGGCGATCGTTGAGGACATTGGGGCATTGTGCCAATTGAAATAGAGATAAGCGAACTTGCTTGGTTGTATGAAAGATAAGATTCGTTGCATGGTCAAATGGACTTAAAGATATAAAAGCCCGTGCATGGGTATTCCCTCGAACGTGGCGCACCAGGGCACTGGGACCGTTTGGCCTAGGAGAGATTGCGTTTACGGTATTGTTGGTGCACTTCATTTAGACGGGTAGCGACCTTCTGGTGAATGTGATAAGCCACTTGCTGCAATTATTTCGGTGGTCTCTGATGTTTGGTTAGCAACCGCACAGAGTTAACATCGTCTTATGTTTCGATTCGATAAATATAAGTCCATTTTAGCCCAGAAAGCTAGTGACCTTCATATAGTTAATGACGATGGGTTTGAAATTTCAAGGTATATATCGTGCACATATAGATCTGCATAGAGGGCACATATAACATGACAGAAAAAGCTGATATGCGTATTCACCTTGCGTCGGTACAAGGGTGAGTGCGTCGATATTGCTAAGTCGTGCCACAAATCAAACACGAGATTGCTTGCCTGTTTACTTACGCGGATTGAATAACATGCTTGCCATGGTTTACTGTCTTCGAATATGCCATTAACTCATCCTAAGGAGAACATAGAAAGAGAACTAAATTGTATGTTTGCATGAATCAATAGAATACTAAATGTCAGTTTGTTAAGTGGGTTTTTGATCAGTACAGCGAGGACGAAAGTACTAATCTCCCACTAGTTTGCTAGCAGGTTCAGGGATTGGTCTGCCCGCGGCGGAACTTCGCTTGAACGCGTTAAGGCTTGGAATGCCGAAGCATATTGAAGCATGCGATCGCATTGACGCTCGGACATGCAACAGGATTGATACGGCCGAGATATAAAAGGCATGATGTATGGAACGGTAAAATCCTTTGTGGGCAAGAGAGAACCTGAGTGTTGTAGCCAATCTGGGAAATTCCGTTGGGTTATTTAAAGCCTTTGTAATCTTATTTCGAATATCAATAAAGAGAATCGTTTCGTATACTCTATTTTCCTTTCGTTGTTAATGTTCAACTCAAAGATAAACATTTCAGAACTTGTCATCTTGTCTTGCATGAGCGCAACTCCAGGCTCGTGCGACATCACACCCCCTGCGAGGACGATTGGTATCAGAGCACTAGGCTCAATTTTCTCTGGACGCTCGCTTTATTACAATTCTAAAAGTTGCCCACCACCACTTGATATCACACTTGACTCTACTTGATGCCGCATTGGATGTTCCATACAATAAGTCTAATATAAACCATGTAATTTTGTCGCGTGTTGTTTTGGAAATTACATGGTGTTGCTGGAAAAGTCAAAAAAGGTTTGTTGCTGCAAGTGCAACAAGTTGCGAGATATGAATTCAAGGATTTGTTGCTACAGATGCAACACGTCATGAATTGTAATTTGAGATGTTCGTTGTTTGCAACGATCGATATGAGAAAAGTTCGTTTCATCAATACAATGAAAGTTGTGGAATGTTGCTGCAACAATTGCCACGCGTTGATTGTAAATGATGCATTGAAAAGAAAATAAAAGTTGATATGGAATGTGTCGAACGGATTCACATATTGATTTTGAATGTACGTTGCGATAAAAAGCGATTAGTCAATAACGAATGTGTTGAACAGATTTGAGCATTGACTTTGAATGTCGGGAATAAAATATTGTACGAGGTGCAACAGATGTCAAAAATAAATCATTGTACGTGGTGCAATACATATCGAAAGTAAATTGTTGCACATGTTGCAACGCATATCAAAGTGAAATTGCTGTACGAAGTGCAACGGATATCAAGAATAAATTGTTGCACAAGATGCAACGAAGAAAACAAAAGTTATAAATCGAGAAACGAAATCAGTTCGGTTGCGCACCGAGCTTGTGTTGGCAAATAAAAACATTGGCCGAGTTATTTCAAATTTGATTTAATCAGAGTTATGATTGTGATCAAGCATGATCACTACAAAAATCGTGAGTCAGAAGAGATCGTTGGTTCGTAAAGAGTCCGTTGCGATAGAAGTAACTTGATTTCTGGGTGGTATATGGCATACCACCGATGCAATGAATGGCTCGATTTCGAGTGGTAAATGCAATACCACTTGTGCGATGAATTACATCAACGTATTATAAGAATTACGGACGGTTTGTCCGTAATGGACGGGATAGTACCGAGTATCGATTGAGAATTTGTATGACGGCATGTTGATGCAAGTGTTCTTCGATGATCGGTTAGAACGGTAAGGCGGGACTTGTAATATTGAATGATACGTCGCTTGAAAATTTATGTGCCGGTCGAATGATGGGAACTAGCGAAACGATTATGCCTTGAGGCAACAATAGGATCGACGTGATAGGAAACTCGAAACGTTAAAATCGAACCGTACGACTTACGAGCTCGATGAAAATGTTGGGCGATGCAAATTATAATCGATTCGCATGACTTGCAATTTCGATAGTAATGTTAGCCGATGCAAAGTGAAATCGAATCGCACGACTTACGATCTTGATAGAAATATTGGGCGAGACGAAATGTAATCGGATCGCACGATGTGCGATTTCGACAAAAAATTTGGTTGACGCGAGTAATCGTGCCTAAGAAATAGTTGGGTACGTTACGGCGAAACTCATTCGAGTACGACTGAAAACATACGAAACTTAGAGGGCGAGATCGTATGACTTGAGGGTTCGATGTTGGATAATCGATAACTCAGTTACGCGATCAAAGTATAACATGATGCGACAAATCGGAGAACGAGTTGATGTGTATGGAAAAGTTCGTTGCAAACTTGGATGTATGCAATGCGAGTTAAGTTGACGTTAAAACGGTTTCAAAGTTGACCCTTACGCTATCGAAATTGATACGACGTATCGAGATCGATACGTAAGGAAACGTAAGCATGATGTGAGAATACAAAATAGAGTGTGCCTCGCGCTATCAAATTTTGTAGATAACGATGCGAGAATGAACGAACTTGGTTGATCGTAAATTTTGTGATTGATCAGGACGAGACTATAAGTCATCGACGATTGTTCGATGCGTATAACATCTCGTGTGTTGACCATAAATAAGATAGAGTCGAACTCGATACGAGTAGATGTTTCGTAAATTGTAAAATCATCGATGGTAGTGCATGACTTGACTCGAAGGATAGTTGCGCATCAGTTGTGCCAATTGAAATGGTTTTGTCCAGAATTTGAGTAGTCGCATAGAAATCGTCGAAACGTGATTTGGCTCCGAAATAAGATATAGCATGGTTCGTAGTAAACCGTCCTTCGGTGATGATCCACAATTATCGAGCATAGCTTCGGGGCAGCTGACCCTAAAAGACTTGACCGCCAAATCAAATTGAATATTGTAGACCGTAAGATGACCCATGCGATATCGCAAATAAAAATTACATCAGTAACAAATACAGTGTGGTGCATGTTGACCATAAGTCTAGGCGATAGAGAATTGTTGGAAAAACTTTCGATTGAGAATGATATAGTTAGATTTGAATATTCGTCGGATGAATAATTGAATGGTTATGTTGGTCGATGAACAAACTAGAAATTCACCAACGAACTTGGTTATTCGAATAGGCGATTGCGAGAATCGTGCTATGCACGAGAGAGAACGATAAGGGAATGACTTACGAGTTATGTCGTTAGATTTAATTCACCTTGCAATTGAGCCTGCGTGAATCAAAATTATGTTCGATGTTACAAGACAGGTAAGTTGGGAATTTGGCTAGTGAATTTCTACTCGTTAGGAATCGAACGTAAGGCGCATCGTAAATACCTTCGTGTCAAGGCGATCGTTGTCTTAAGCACCGTCGCCTCAATGTAAACTATTATGTCGGATAGATTGTGGCCTTTGTGCAATATCAATTTAAAGTTGCTTCAGAAGGATTTGAGCACGGTGTCTAGGTAAGTCACCTAGCGGACATAGTCCTGAATAATGATGCTTTTGCAAGTCAACAAAAGAGAATCATGTCGAGATAGGATACGAAGTGAAACATCAAAAATCATTGGATAATGACATCGAACGCAAGGCGTTGCGGAGACTCGTTGTGATCGGATGCGTGACGGCTTGAAGCGACGCGTAGAATTGATAGTCCCGACGAAACATATAAAGTAAGAAATGCGATTTTTGAATCGCATCGTGTGCCTTGACTTTTGTTGGAGGATCGCGTATGTATCAATATGCATATGCAATAGAATTACGAGAACTTATGCTAGAGCCAAAATCCGATTGAGAGTACGAGATGGCAAGTAATTGAGAATAAGAAATTACATGTTAGCGTTGTTCCGATATCCTACAACTGAGCTTGGCTGAAATACATATATTGGTAGGGCACCTAAAATATGTGTATGATTCCAAACTAAGTTGTATGATCCAAATGATAGTGAGACGAGATCGTGGAATGATCTAGTGAAACCCTTGAAAATTTAGTATTGGTTTCGGTTCGAGGACGAACCTTGTTTTGAGTGGTATATTATGTAATGCCCCATTCCGTACGGTGTATTATGCTGAGTCGTTGACTCGAAGAGTTGCGTTGACCCGACTACGAATTGATGCAAATCGATACAAAGTGTTAAGTTATCCCGAGCAATGCATCGAATTAAGTCGATATGAAGAGTTACCTTGTCCCAAAGAATGCATCGAGTGAATCGATGCGAAGCGCCGCGTTGCCTCGAAGGATAAGTACATTGAGACGGCTCGTAGATTCCAAAAAATCAAATCGACCAAGACGTAAGTCCGAATCGATGTAAGTATTGATTTTAGTTGGTTTCATGTGCATGCTATACGTTTACGCTGAAATGTTAGAGGTCAGTAAGGGGTCCGTGAAAGCAAATCGTCGCTTTGCGACAGACTGAAACGTTGGCACGGTAAACAAAAACGGACGTATAATTCAATGAAGCATGAAGTGCTCGAATGTCTAAGTCAGGAGAGTTGCCCGTGCAACGAAGTTATTAAATCAAGCCGTAATGGCTCGACGAAACGACAAGGCATATCGATTCAAGGTGGGGGGACATTGACTCTCTTTCCTACTCCGTTATGCTTAAGTAAAATATATATCATTGTATGCTGAGTTAACCTATCAACGCCACGGGCGTGGCTCGATAAAAAGATAAACATAGTGTGTGTCGAACACTAGATAGAACATTTGAAATGAATCATACGACAGACGTACGAATCGCTATGGAACATTGAATATCGCAAAGACGAGCGCCTCGGTGCGCAAGCCATAAGAACATGGGATAACTGTATCGACGAGTGCCCCAGTGCATAAGTCATTCCGTGTCCCATGCACGAGTTAGCATGCTAGAACATTGAAAGACTATATCGGTACGAGTGCCTCAGTGCACGAGCGATAGAACATTGAATACCTTATCGAGGCGTGCCTCAGTTGCACGAGTCGAAAGGATGGAACATAAACATAACGCATTAAATAATAAGGCATAGAATATGGGAAACACGGCTTCGAGGCATGCATTTAATGCACGATGTAAGGAAAGACGGCGAATGTGCGAAGTTGTACGATATTTACAAAAGATGGCGTCGTTGCGACGAGGAGAACAGTTGTGGCATGGATGTGACATAACTGTCGATGCGATATGGTGTCTTCAAAATGTTCGTGGCCTTTGGGCGTTCGTTGGGGACATTGGGGCATTGTGCCAATTGAATAGAGATAAGCGAACTTGCTTGGTTGTATGAAAGATAAGATTCGTTGCATGGTCAAATGGACTTAAAGATATAAAAGCCCGTGCATAGGTATTCCCTCGAACGTGGTACACAAGGGCGCTGGGACCGTTCGGCCTAGGAGGGATTGAGTTTACGGTATTGTTGGTGCACTTCATTTAGACGGGTAGCGACCTTCTGGTGAATGTGATAAGCCACTTGCTGTGATTATTTCGGTGGCCTATGATGTTTGGTTAGCAACCGCACAGAGTTAACATCGTCTTATGTTTCGATTCGATAAATATATGTCCATTTTAGCCCGAAAAGCTAGTGACCTTCATATAGTTGAGGACGATAGATTTAAAAGTGCAAGGTATATATCGTGCACATATAGATTCATATAGAGGGCACTTATAACATGACAGGAAAAGCTGATAGGCGTATTCATCTTGCGTCGGTGCAAGGGCGAGTGCGTCGATATTGCTCAGTCGTACCACGAATCAAACATGAAATTGCTTGCCTCTTTACTTACACGAATTGAATAACATGCTTGCCATGCTTTACAGTCTTCGAATATGCCATGAACTCATCCTAAGGAGAACATAGAAAGGGAACTAAACTTTATGTTTGTATGAATCAATATAATACTAAATGTCGGTTTGTTAAGTGGGTTTTTGATCAGTATAGGGTGGACGAAAGTACTAATCCCCCACTAGTTTGCTAGCAGATTCAGGGATTGGTCTGTCCGCAGCGGAGCTTCGCTTGAACGCGTTGAGGCTTGGAATGCCGAAGTGTATTGAAGCGTGCGATCGCATTGACGCTCGGACATGCAACAGGCTTGATACGGCCGAGATATAGAAGGCATGATGTATGGAACGGTAAAATCCTTTGTGGGCAAGAGAGAACCTGAGTGTTGTAGCCAATCTGGCTAATTCCGTTGGGCTATCGAAAGTCTTTGTAATCTTATTTCGAATATCAATAAAGAGAATCGTTTCGTATACTCTGTTTTCCTTTCGTTGTTAATGTTCAACACAAAGATAACCATTTGAGAACTGGTCATCTTGCCTTGCATGAGCGCAACTCTAGGCTCGTGCGGCATCATGCCCCCTGCGAGGATGATGATTCGGGTGATTCCGGATCGGGGCGTGATAATTTCTAGTCGTAATAAAAATTTTGAACCCCAGGTTTGTCATCTTCTAACATGGGTTTCATCGTTTTTTCTTCTTCATATTTTAGCCTTTAAACCAAAACTAGTAAGTAGCCCTATGCGTCTACTTTGATGTCCAATTGCTAACTCACACGGTTCTACTCGGTTTAGCCGTGGCGCCCGTTACACGACAATTGGTCCAGATTTGACCAATTTTGGTGCGAGGATCTTTCCGACGACTTCTAAACCCGTTTGATCTTGAACAAATAATTGGTAATATCTCTAACATTACTCTTAATCATCTAGTAATGTTCTTTCTTCATATTTGCAAGTATTTCATGCGTTTATGGCATCGTTTCCATGATACTAGTTTTTCGGACATCGATAAGACCACCGTAACCTGACTACTCGATCTATAAACTTCATAAGAGTTTAATATGATTTAAATATAATTAATTTAGATGGAAAATTATATTTTCTCTAATTTTTTCTATTTTTTTAGAATATTAAATTTCAATATTTTTTGTATTGGTTATATAATTTATTCAAAATTTGTTTATTATATTTTCCAGAAATAAAAGTGCATGGTTATATGGGTGAGCATTAGAAGATTTTGGACCGAAAACCGACCCAAATCGGACCTAATAAGCAATTCGGTTCGGGTCTACATATATTAGGTTAGGTTTCGGTTTTAAAGTTTTTGGTTATCGGTTTCGGGTCCGGTTTAAGGGTTCGGTTTCTGTCTAAAACCGAAATCGATTAGGCCTATACAATTACGAAAAAACCCTGAGTAAAAATAACTAATATAAATGAAAAAACCATAAAATTTTCTCTCACCTCACTTCTGTCACAACCCCTACCCAATTCCAGAGAACAGACGCCTCTCCTCTCCGTCGTCTTCGAGAGTCCAAACTCTCAGGACTCTGAAGAGTCGCCTCTCTCTTCCCATCCAAGCCCTTCTCGTTCTCCTCCTCTCTATCTCCAAGATAAAGAGCCGCTTCTATCTTCTCGTTCTCTCTATTCTCTCATCTCTAAAAAGTACAAACCCTAACTTTTAGGGATTTGTTATGAACCGAAGATTTGGATTCTAGATCCCCAGATCTACAAAATTCGTGTAAGTAAAATTTTGATTTCTAATTTTAGTTCATTTTTTTTTTACTGATTTTATCTTAAAATTCTACAAATCTACACTCCAAGAGTCCATAATTACAAAGTTCTCCAGACCCTTCTCATTTTCTACTTTTTTTATTTATTTATTTTATCTTGTGAAAAATGTACAGATAATATTACTTTTTGTTCAAATTTTTCCTGTATATACTGTGTTTCATTGTTTGTTGTTTGTGGCTAGTCTGTTTGAAACTTGTTTGTTTGGCAATGGTTGATTAAAAATTTGTAACATTTTGTAATAGTGACCGGAGCTTGTATGTTGTACTGATTTGGCAATTGGAGCTTGTATGTAGTACTGATTTGGCAATTGGAGCTTGTATGACATATAGTAACTATATGATTTTTGGCAATGGTTGAACTAATTTTTTTTAACAGTTTGTAATATTGACCGGAGCAACCCATATTTGTTGTAACTTTTTGTAACATTTTTTCTTCCAGTTAATGGCAACATGAAGCTATTATGTCAGCATGATTTTGTATATTTTTTTCCTAAAAGTCCAGTAGCCCAATTTTGGGCTACATAATTTTGGGCTGACCCATCAATAAGAAAGCCACAGAAACCGAATAAACCAAAAAACCGAATTTATTATTTCGGTTCGGTCTAAATTCGGTTTAGGATTGATTCGGTTCAGTTTCGGTTTTTATTTTTTAAATTCAGTTTATTCGTTTTTTGAAATTTTGGTTGGTTTAAACTGAATAAACCAAAGGCTCACCCCTACATGGTTATGGCATATAAATAATATTTTTCTAAAATAACATGGTGTCATACATAGGCTCATTGATGGTATATATATGGTTAAGTGTTATTTATGGATGTTGACCAGTTGTACCTATATATAGTATGTAATCTTTATTGTGTAATTTTGACATTAATTCCTATTATTTTTCAAATTATTTAGAATTATTTTAGAATTTAAATATATTAGTTTTATATATTTATTTGATTTTGATTAAATTGGAAAATTGGCCTAATAAGCCAATTATTTGGTATATTTATGAGAAGTGTTACCATTAAATATTTTAAAAAATATTCAAGAATTTATTATTATTGTTTTTAGTTTATAAAAATACTATTTTTATCTATTAGCATATATATATATATATATATATATATATATATATATTTTTTTTTTTCTATTAGCATATATATATATATATATATATATATATATATATATATATATATATATATATATATATATATATATATATATATGCTAATAGAAAAATATATATATATATATATATATATATATATATATATATATATATATATATATATATATATATATATATATATATATATATATATATATATGCTAATAGAAAAAATATATATATATTTTTTATATTAGCATATATATTTTTCTATTAGCATATATATATATATATATTTTTTTTTTCTATTAGCATATATATATATATATATATATATATATATATATATATATATATATATATATATATATATATATGGGTCTTCAGGGCTTTCGGCTTCTCCGAATCCTGGATTGACATCATATTCAGATCTATCAACAATGCATGGTTTTCCACCGTCATCAATGGACAGGCAGAGGGGTTCTTCCGATCTACTCGCGAGGTTAGACAGGGGGACCCCCTCTCTCCCACCATTTTCATCATTGCGGCAGAAGCTCTCAGCAGAAGCCTCAATAACATGTCCAGAATGCTCGGTTTCTACCACTTCCATACTACCACTGGCTGTCCACTTATCACTCACCTGGCGTATGCTGACGACATCCTTATCTTCTCCTCTGGAGACGTCGGATCGAGCGAGGTGGTTCAAAGTACGCTCGCAAGATACACCAAATGCTCCAGACAGCGTGTCAATAACAACAAGAGCGTCATCTACACCCATCATAAAGCTGACAGAACTCGCTCAGCTCTGCTCTCCAACATAACCTCATTCGACACGGCCTACCCGACTTTTCTCTATTTATGTTGCCCGCTGGTGTACGAAAAGTCTAACTCGGGTATATACGACCACCTTGTAGACAAGATCCGTAAACTGATCGCAGGATGGCACAATGTAACATTATCACAAGGGGGCAAGATGATCCTTATCAAACACGTCCTTTCTTCCATCCCGTTGTACACCCTGGCCGTCTGCTCCCCTCCTAAGAAGGTCCTCCACTCTCTAGAATCCCTCTTCGCCAAGTTCTTTCGGGGTCACTGTGACGGAAGGACAAACACCACTGGGCCAGTTGGGATACCATGGCAAAACCCACCGAAGATGGAGGTCTGGGATTCAGCAGACTTGCCCACATCGTGGACGCCTGCTCCATGAAGCTGTGGTGGAAATTGCGTACGGAGAGCTCGTTATGGACGAGGTTCATGAGAGCTAGATACTCGAGATTCTCCTATCTGTCGGAGGCAGTCACTAACAATAGATCTTTGGCGTCGTGGCGTCGCATAATTCGGGGTCGCAACCTCGCAGAACCTTTAATTTATCATCAGTTGGACGACGAGCGTTCATCGGCCTGTATGGAACGGTGGTTAGGAGATGACACCATCCAGCCCAACGTTCAAACACTGCAGGGGTGCAAAATTAGGGATCTATGGAAGGGCAGTTCCGGATAGAATTGAAGGAGGGTCAGAGATTGGCTTGGTCAACCGGCGGTCGGTGGTCTTCTTGCAGCTAATCTGCAGATCACTGACATAACCAACACGTGGAGATGGACCCCTAACCTGTATGGGACTTTTATGCTTACTTATGCCAGAATTGTGGCCAGAGGCAGCAGCGTGCCGAATACCACGTGTGCTAAGTTTTGGCAGTCTTGCATACCCAATAAATGGTCTATCCTAATCTGGCGTGCGTTACGTCGGAAGCTACCGACGGACGACTTCATCAGATCTATCAGATTTAGCCTCGCGTCCAGATGCCACTGCTGCGTAGAGCACACATCAAAATCGGTAGAGCACGTCCTTCTTTCTGGTGAGTTGGCGACCCAGATTTGGTTCAATCTTCATAATAGACTTAGTCTTGTCCCCCCGACTGGGGCTTCCACGATCTTCTGGCCAGCTGGAGCTGCTCCCATGGACATCAGATCATCGTAGCCGCTGGTATTTGGGTCTTATGAAAGAACATAAACAAATTTAGATATGAAGGCCGCCAACTCCTCCCTCCACAATTGTTCAGAGAGGTTATCAGACAAATTCTCAAAGCTAGGAGGCGCTGCTCTCATACCTCCAGCACTTTTTGGGAGACCCTTGCTTAGGCCATTTTTCGGGTTTCTTGTGCCTCCCCTTTCGGCTGTCGTAGAGATCCGGTTCCTTTTTGAGCGCGTCTCGTGCTGTTTGTTTTCTTTTTCTTTTGTCGCATTTAGCGCACTTACTTGTATAGGCTTCGGCATTTTTTGCCTATTACTTCAATAAAGATATGATTTTACTAAAAAATAATATATATATACATACACACACACACACACACACACACACACACACACACACACATATATATATATATATTAAAGTATTGTTTAAAATTTTAAAATAAATTTTTATATTACAAAATATTATTTTATTTATTTTCATGATACTATAAGATACAGCCATATATGAAAATTAGTAAGTTCATATAAACATATATGTTGGTTATATTAAATTTAGATATTTTTCCAAAAATATATTTATTTTTATTTGTGGTAAAGTTTTTGGGTTAATATTTATTTTAGTTTATTTATACTTTAGGAGATCGTGTTCATTCGGCTGCAGGTGGAGCCCGACCATTGCTTTACACTCTTGCCGATATTTCAGGGAAGATACCATGTCATACTTATACTGTTAAATTCATAATATTGTGCTTGTGTTGTTAGTGTATTCTCTAGTAGTGTGCGTCCAAATATGATGTGGGCGCCATCGATGATGTCATCGATGTATGTGTGCGTGTGTATGACTTAGTGTGTAGGAGTCATTCCTGATAGTTGTGAAGTTATTCTCAATAACTTCTGTCTTGTCACCTATCATACATGACACAGTGAGTGAGATTAATTGTGTTGGCACGGGGATACGAACTTGACTGATCATCAGTATTAGCGGTCTGTGTGTCGAAACATATAGTGATTAGTTGGAGTCTAGCTAGAGGCTTGTATTGAGATATGGATTATTTGATTCATGGATATGACTGGTGCAAACATGGGTGGGGAAGGCTATTATTAGGCATATGAGAAGCCACATATTAGCCTCAGTGGTTGTCTGGTTATGGGTTATTTGTTTTCTAATTATGGGTGTATTGCTAGAGTATATATCTGGCAGCGGCCGTTGATCGCATGTCAGAATATGGTTGGAATGTATGCTAGTATATAGAAAAGCCTCTAGCGGATGCTATACTTTATTCTATCACCTACTCACATGTACCAAAATCGTCTTCGACATGCATACACATTGATAGTTAATGTGCCCTGTTATTTATTTATTTATTCAGTTCATATATGGCTTGTTCTTTCTGTATCTTGTTACGTCCCTCTAAGGACCTGGTGATCTCTCCAGGTTGTAGTATAAATAGGTGGATGTAGAAGCATGGAAAATTCAAAATATCAGAGACCATGCGTCCCTGAATATGGCATAATACAACCCCCATGCCTAACTAAGCGTGTGCCAACACAACAATTGAAAGATCATCGCCTGGATCTGGACGTGCCAAAGCTACAGCTACGCCTAAGAAGTCATACGCCTACACGCCTCTTCAATATCAAGCATTAAATGCTCTGTTGACAAATACGTCAGATGTCAACTGTCACGTCGAGCAGAGTACAACGTGCACCTCGAATCCCACAATCAAAGGCAGCATAGCAACCAATGAGTCATTCTCCTTACCCACCCATACGTCAGTTGATGGCGTAGGATCATATAGGCATAGCCAAGTTATCTTTGCTAGAAGACAACATGCTTTGAACAGTTAGCTGATAATATACGTCAGTGCTTGCGTTAGCATAATAATTAAATTTTTGTCTATAATAGCCATAGGATCCCATGTGGCCAAGCATGGGTCAGATATCCCCTACTCCAAGGCATCCTATAACGTCTTATTCTTTCAGGCATAGCGATTCACCCTACTCCAAAGTTTTAATACGCCTACAATTCAATACTTCCTATACTGGAAAATCTCATATATGAAAGTCAGGGTTGGGCCTAGACTTTCCGAGGCGTAGGGCTCTTTTCCATTCCAACAAACTGAGATATTTGGGTAAGGCACATGTACCACGTGTCCTTGACCAAGTTCTACTCACGAACGGTTGCCAATTATCCAAGATCTCAGCAACAACGGAATCTTAAACACTGCCACGTATCAGCTTCTCCATAGCCCACATGTGTAGTTATAATAGATTCAGTTCTACCTGTATACGCATGGCACCCCTGCGTCCAACATATCATGGATGCAGCGTTCCCACGCACATGAGTGGATCATTCCATAAAACAGCTATAAATTGAAGGACTTGTCCTTCATTTCAGTCGCATATATTCTAAGAGTCAGAGCACGCTTTATAGAGCCGAATTACCGTCCCCTTGCAACCAAATAGGAAGACTTACAATTATCTCTCGAACGTCATCGGATCGTCAATGGAGTAAAGGAATCAGAAGCAGTATTCGATCTCCATCGTCATAGGTCCTTAGAAAAAGAATTGTACTCGAAGGATCCCATTAGGGATCAAAGTTGTACTTTTTATTCGTTTAATTAATACAAAAGTTTTCACTTTTCTATGGCAAACAGTGGATGGTATGATTTCGGCTGCATGGTTCAGGTATCATTTGTTGTATTTTTATATCAATTTTTCGTGTTTTCTATTTTCTTTTATGTTATATCTTGCTTATTAGCGTAGTTTTGCAGACTTATGTTATTCTAGAGTTTGTTCGAACATGTGTATTATAGACGATCGACTATATTACATGTTGTTCATTCTTATTTTATTTACCGATATGTGTATTGAGATATAGTTGAGACATAACAGATTAAGTTTATTTTTACATCGTACTACAATTAGGATAAGTCTATTAAATTAGGATATTTATTCTAGCCATACAGCTGGCATGCATGCCTTGGATTCCTATGTGTTTTGGAACTGGGATATGACATATTTTTTATGGTGGCCAATGTAGATCAGAATATATCGTTTTAGTTACCTTACTGTACCAAACGATCCTGCAATATGTTAGCATATTACAGTCTCAATCCATAACTGATATTGAATTTCCTTTGACTTCTACTATTGTCCTTGAACCTCGTATTTGTAATCGAACATACCTCTCTTGAACTCCTTGTATTGAATTTTCATTTTTTTCTGTTTCAGAAAGATGAACATATAATGATCTGTTGTAATTATATTGTGTGATAGAAGTAAGATGGATAGAATATTTCAGTGACTAATTATTTAAGGACGAAAAAGGTAGATATAGACACATATAGTAGATAGAACGAGTGGGTTGGAGTGGCCTTCTTTTGCTGTAGAAATTATCACTTGAAGGATATAAGAATCCATGCTTGACCACCGTAGATGGTTAGCTAAGGTGGGTAAGACTTTGTAGATACCTCTCCAAGATGATGAGATAGAATAAAGTATATTATAAGGCCTAAACGAGATACATAAAATAGTTAATCAAACCATGCTACCTTTCCTAAGCTAGATAGAGTCTTGAATAAGTTTACATGATTCACATGGATTGATTAGGAAAATACGAAGGCTCCTCAATCATAAAGATTAAAGTGAGTAAGAATACAACTAGAGAAAAACACAGTTGGATTTTAGATTGAAGTTACAGTTATTAATCAATTAGGTGTGCCAACTTTAAGGACAATAGCAAATAGAGCCTGAGGATCCCGTGAGAATAAAATCATACTAGATTTTGAGAAATTTTACGTGGATATAGAAATCATGATAATGCATATGCTAAGGGAAAGAATTTTTTGGATAAGTAGTCTAAAAGATCTACTCTAGAGAGATTATCATAGATTGGTAATATAATCTAGGAGTATAGAATAAAGTAGGTAGGGTTGAGATATATTAGACATTCATCTCTAAATTATTGAGACTAGCCCTAAAATGACCTATTAGGAACCTCGACTACAGGATTGACCAAGAGGGCATGTTATGTCAAGGGTACTAGATCTAAGAATTTATTTAACTCAACCTCGACCTTTATCTCTCAGGAAGGTGTAAGAGGGTTAGGCATGTTGTATGAAATGTATAGTTTCTTTTTAGTTAGGAAAGTTAGATCATTCATTATATTGCTAAGAGATTTAGATTTATAGGAGTAGTATATTAAGGGTGAATTGAGTTTAATGATCGATTGTGACTTTCTCATCTTTTGTGGTTAGTCATAGTTAACTTGAGAGAAAGTAGAAAACCTTACCTTAAGTTGTAGATAGTAAACCCTTCATCGATACAGGTTAATTAAGAATCCTAGAGGAATTATGACTAAAACGTATGTTGGGCTAAGGCCTATGTAGTGATATAACAGAGAAGAAGCACAGGTGCAGTACTATATTTAGGATGAATAATTATAGAGGAGCAATGACAAATCGTAGAAAAAATTATTTTAAATAATATGAAAATCGAGGAATATTAATGGAGATGAGGATTACGATAAGGATAACTTATGATGACGTAGCAAGGATTACAGAAAGAATATGACTTACGCAAGTTGTATGGTTACTATTAAAGTTGAGATTCAAAGAAAGGATGAGAAGGCTAGCTTGAGGAAATAGATGATACAAATTTTATGGCAGACAAAAGTGAAGTTACGAAAGTATTATGACAAAAAAATGATGATATAAAGCCAATATCATAGATTATTGAGACTCATGATCAAGATTATGATATTCAAAAATGAGGACAAGAAACAGAATAACATGAGATAAGAATGAAAGAAAGTTTCAAGATAGAAATGTGAGGTGAAAGAAGTAGAGTATTCTTAATTAGATTGATAGAGGGAATCTAAGCTTTGAGTTATCGTTTATGGACGTAAGAAAATGCCAGGAAATAAATACTATACCAAATTTTCAAGGATCGAGACGATTAATTAAGACCTTGGCAGATTTTTTCAATAGCTTATTATCGTGTTATTGGATATTTGAGGATGTAGGCCATAAAATGGGGTGAACTGGTAGAAAATAGACAAAGAGCTTTCAAATGATATGGGTTAGATTCTGGTTGAAGATCGGCTAATCATATTTTAGGAATTACGTATTATACTAGGGAACCCGGATAGGTAGAATATACCATAGTATGATTTGTATAAGTTTTTCAGCCTGTTTGATATACTAAGTTACCAGAAGTCGTACTTGTAGACAGTATCATTATCCTTTCATTTGATAATTTCCTATTCCAATGCTCGCAATCATAGTTCCGTGATTTGACAGTACAAATTATTCTAATTATGTGATTGAGAGAATCCTCCTATTCTCTTCCTAGTCGTGCTATATATTCAAAATCAAATCTTTGATTTTTATATTTCCTTGTGCCTAATATTATGTCACCATAGGTACCTAATTCGTACCCCTCCAATTTTCATGTCTTAGTCTAAGAATTGACCCCTAGGTGCCTACATAAATCGTACCTTATTCTTGCACGAATTATTCCTTGAACTTGTCACAATTTTCCCTTATCTTGATCTGCAACTCATTTTTACATGAACCTCTTGGACTTGTCTCATCGGCGTAAATTACATGCGATGATCGAATTCCTCTATACCACCCCCACCCAGTTAGGTTCAACTCAGTAAATTCCTTTTAACTTGTTGAACGGCTGACCATATATGGGTAGTGTATAATTTCTCTTATAATTATTGGCCAATAGTACCATGATAGTACCTAGGTTCCCTGGAAGAATTCTTGATTTTAAGAATGAATACCCAACATTTCTTGTATTCCTTCTTAGGAAATATACCCCTCTAGAAATCTTATTAGCAGGATCGTGACCATAGTTTCACTACTAAATTTATTTAATTGAGTGGTGTCTTGAACTGAATGAACCTTAGCTTTTAGTGGGTTATGTCACTTTAGATTCTATTGTTATCAATGCCCCTAGAAATCTTGTGCGACCAGTCATACTTGACCTCTTCCAGACTAATCCTCTTATCCTTTAAATACCATGCTTAGTGTATAATTGATGATGGGATGTAGCATCGACGAACCAAAGGCCAGGCCCACCAGTACCTGAGGTTCCGCTCTTTGAAGATGAAGATAATGTTCTACTAGCTCTACGAGAAAACTGGAGAGGACTACTCACCAAATATCAATATCAGCAGATCAGGGCTCAGAAGCACGGACATGCATTCACCATGGTAACTAAGGAGGCACATGCATCACCAAGTACAGACGAAAGTGAGATTCAAGTATCGTCATGGAATTGTTTTAGAATATAGGTGTAGTGTATTTAACCATACGTATACGTTTATGCACTAGTATAGAGTATGCATTCGTATAGATATCCATCTCACCCAATAGAATATAGATGCACCCTTACATTAACCACATCCTTTCCTTGCACATATCTACCTTGAAATTTCAGGACAAAATTCTTTAAGGTGGGTAGATAGTAAGCCCTCTGAATTTTTTAGAATTATTTTAAACTTTTATTATTAATTTATTTAATATTTATTAATAGATAAATTTCTACTTTATTTATGTTCATAACATATACTTTTTCGTAGCTTTGATTTTTGGAGCATAAGAAATGACAATATTTAGAAACGTCCATCATGTGTTTTCACCTAGAAAGTTTACCTTCATTGTTATATATCATGTCTCACTTAAAAATGTTTCCTTGTATTCTATCGTCGCACAAATGTCGGGTCAAGTTAGGCCATTTTATCATACCATAAAAATTGTCATATCTTCCAATTTAATTTCGGGATTCGACATCGATCCAACCCAATCGATCCAATATAATTTTGACCAATTTTGATCCTACTAAACACATGTCAATGGTATCCCACTCAATCAAGTTCTCATGTGCTATTTATTTTCAAATGACACACAAGACCCATTTATTTTATTTTTGAAGTTGAATTCTATTCCGCAAATTGTTTGAACTCAACCTAGCCCAAACCACTTAGTGGAATCTATTTAAGGTTGTATATATATATATATATATTATATATATATATATATATATATATTATATATAATATATAATATATATTGATTTTTATATATAATTGATTTTTTTGGACATTTTATAGAAATCCACATGCATTAACCCATGCATCTTTGACCCAATATTCAACCTATCCAAATTGAAACCTAGAGCTAACCCATGCCATATTAGTTAATTGGATGACCAAATCTCCACCAAATCAATTCAAACCTCCTACATACAAACCCTAAAATGTAAGTGAAGTGTATTTTACTATAAATACTATGATTAAATGTTTTAAG